>QANZ01049244.1:157787-202389 GCA_003254925.1 Chamaecrista fasciculata
TACGGGCAACGTTAGACTAAGCCAAAGTCTGACAACTGCAACGCCGGAATAATGATGACCTCAGGTCTAAGGCGTCGTGACAGGCGTACAAGAGAGGCAAGCTGATGACTAAACCCATGCAGGACTCTCTAGGTCAGTCCAGCAACTCGTAACCCCTTACGTAGTTGCACCATGACCTTCATTCTAGCTTCGCATGCGTGCATCCCTATGCACTGAGGTCATGCTGATCTTAGTTCATTTTCGCTCCCACAAAAACAATCGATCATGGACAGATTTAGATTAATTATCGTATAATTAATCGTGGACGTAATCACAGTAAACATGCTAATAATGTGAAAACCATTAATTTATCTCTATAAATTAATCAATATGTTCATAACATATACAGAAAAGGATTGGCCCTAGGGCACAATTCCTATCAATATTTAAATTTAAAATTCAAGTCATGAAGCCATATTATTATAATTTAGAATTATAATAATGCTTTAAATATAATTATATATATGTAAACCTAATAGGCTAGGCGCCTAGGGGCATAACACATGAGAGAGAATTCATTTGTGCAATATTCTTCCTCCTTGTTGAGAGAGATAGAAAAATCGCCTCCTTCAAAACCCTAGCTTCCAAGTGAGGAAATTTTTGGTTCTCAAGAGTTGAGAGGGTAAAATCGACTTGGCCTAAGAGTTAGGCAATTCGATTTGTGGTTGCCAAAAATTAGGGTTTGTGAGAGAAGGAAAGACAAGAAGGAGTTCTTGTGGGGAATTCTCCATTGCGCCACTTTTGGAGTTTGAATCAAGAAGGAGTTCTTGAGTTCAAATACACTGTAGATTGGTCCCTGGTTCTTTTGGAGAAAAGAACTGAAGGCTAGCACCTTGGTGCCCGAAGAAACTGTTCGTGTGGATTACTGGCAGAGGGAGCACACTGGGAGTGGGCTCCTTGGACACGCCTTGTTCAGCCAATCGATTGAAACTCGTGAGGTATACCACTATCTTAAAAGTTTTAAATTCTACTAGCGGATCCGTTCGGGAATTTTAGGACCTGACGTGTTTTATTTTAATTTTGTATTTGCTTCCGCTGCGTTAGGCGCCTGGAATTCCCAAAAGCTGCTGACTTCACACTTAACCATTTCGTCTAGGAGACGCCATATGTGATGTGGTATGGGAAGAGTCCCATAAATGTTTTGTCTCAACTTTGAAGACATCAAGTTTATAATAAGCCAAGGGCAGATTATGAACTGTCTTCAAAACCCTCAAGTATGTGCTTGTGGGATACCCTAAGAAAACAAGAAGGGGTATCTAGTCAAACTACCCACCTGATTACAAAGGGTTTGTAGGTCAGAAGTGAATACCTTTTTGGAAAGGATTCTTTGTTTCCAAAAGAAACAGTGGGAGCAAGATGAATCTTGAAAGAGTTCAAGATCCACAACACACTTGAGTAGTGCGACGAAAATTAGAGAAGTTCCGCAAGGAGTTGTGGAAGCTCCTCTAAAACATAAGGACAACAAAGTTCTGATAGAACACGTTCTCAATTTCAAAGATAGGGATCTTTGGTCATTGAGAGCAGGGATGTGTTGCTCTAGGAGCGTGGTGAGCCCGCCACCTATCGAGAAACTTTTGTCACTATTTTGGTAAAGATGTCAAAAGGGTTTTGCTTCTTACAAAACTTTGATGGGTCCTATGTTTGCAAGAAGGTTAGTGGGAGCACGATTTCATTCTTGGTGCCATATGTCGATTGACATTTTGCTAGTCGAAGGTGACATCACTGTCTTAAGATTGCGAATCTTAGATGAGTAAGTCACTATT
Source organism: Chamaecrista fasciculata (assembly GCA_003254925.1). Taxonomy (NCBI): domain Eukaryota; kingdom Viridiplantae; phylum Streptophyta; class Magnoliopsida; order Fabales; family Fabaceae; genus Chamaecrista; species Chamaecrista fasciculata. Next base: position 159,590 of record QANZ01049244.1, read on the forward strand.
CGATGAAGGACATAAAGGAAGCTGAGATCTATGGAGATAGTTCTCGGAGAGCTTCTTAATTGAGTCAAAAGTACGTTCTTGGAATAGGATACTTAAGGGGTTCAGTATGCGAAATTTCAAGAAGAGATTCATGCCGATGAATCAAGTTTGGTCCTTAGCAAGAATCAGTGTTTCCTGAAACACATGATGAGCAAGGACACATGAGTGGCATCGCTTATGCTTCGGCAATAGGATCCTGTTGGAGATTGTGCCCTAGGGTCAATCATTTTATAGATATGTTGAGAACATATCAATTAATTTATGGAGATAAATTAATGGTTATCATATTATTAGCATGTTTACTATGATAACAATCCGTGATTAATTATGAGATAATTAATCTAAACCGTCCCTGGTCGCTCATTCAGGTGGGAACTTGAAATGAACTAAGACCAGCATGACCTCGGTGCATGAGATGCATACACTAGATGTTGGTACGAGAGTCATGGTGCAATTACGTAAGGTGGTTACGAGTTGCTGGACATGACCCGGAGAGTCCTGCATGGGTTTAGTCATCAGCTTGCCTCTCCTGTACACCTGTCACGACGCCTTAGACCTGAGGTCATCATTATTCCGGCGTTGCAGTTGTCAGACTTTGGCTTAGTCTAACGCTGCCCGTAACAGGGTAGTCATAAGGGCTAAGTACGGGTTTGGTTGATTGCCGTGCTGAGGAATGTGGACTGACCAAAATTGGGATTTTGTTCCCCATTAAATTGGGAGATATCTTACTGGCGCCCTCGATGAGTCTGTCCAGGAAATGCATGGCCATGCTAGATATTGGGACTTACTCAAGGAGATCGAGAAAGTAAAGGTTTGGATCATGGATGACTTTCCCGTGCCTGATCCATAACCAAGATATCGCAGAACAATAGGGTCGGTGCCATGGAGGTACTAAGGTTAAGTCGGTTTTGGTAAAAACCGATAACTCACGTATTTTGGGTAGTCGTGATGGCTTGCTAGAGTCCGCTCACGACTTGTAGGTCATGGGGATGACCTACTGCCAACTTCACGTGGGGCCTGCTGGGTCACACACGAGCAGGAACAGGACACCGTTTAAAAGGGACACGAATTAGGGTTAATTCGTGGGTCACTCCGGTGGCACGATTTAAGACAAAGAGGAAATGTCTGGGACATTATGTCTTGTCTTAATTGATCTACAGTTGTGAAGTATTTAAATTTGTGAGACAAATTTAAATATAATAATTGTTAAATAATTAATTTGGATTAATTATTTACAATTAAAATATTAAGGAAAAATAATTCAGATAAGGTTCCTAAAAGTTAGGAAATTATTGAATTATAAAATTCCCTAATATTGGCATGAGGGTGGCGCCTCTTTTATGATATTTAGGTTAATAAAATTGTTTTATTAATTTAAATAATAATTTGAATTCAAAAGATTTGATGGAGATATCAAAAGATTTGAATTCAAAAGAGTTGGATGAGATCTCAAATCAGGATCTTTGGTGAATCATGACTTCCTAAGAGTTAGGAAGGTTTTTGATTTATAAAATTCCAAAGATAATTTAGGGCAACATGGCGCCATCTTGGAGAATCTCATGGGGAGATTTGATCTCTCAAATTGATTCTCTAAGATTACGATTTGAATTTAAATTTAATATTATGGTAATATTATAATTTGAAATTCAAGTCATGAAGCCATATTATTATTATTATTTAGAATTATAATAATGCTCTAAAAATAATTATATATAGCCTAGGGCTAGGCGCCTAGGTCAAGCATGTGAGTGAGAATTCATTTGTGCAATTTTCATCCTCCTTGTTGAGAGAGATAAAAATCGCCTCCTTCAAAACCCTAGCTTCCAAGTAGGGAAATTTTTGGTTCTCAAGAGTTGAGAGGGTAAAATCGACTTGGCCTAAGAGTTAGGCAATTCGATTTGTGGTTGCCAAAAATTAGGGTTTGTGAGAGAAGGAAAAACAAGAAGGAGTTCTTGTGGGGAATTCTCCATTGCGCCACTTTTGGAGTTTGAATCAAGAAGGAGTTCTTGAGTTCAAATACACTGTAGATTGGTCCCTAGTTCTTTTGGAGAAAAGAACTGAAGGCTAGCACCTTGGTGCCCGAAGAAACTGTTCGTGTGGATTACTGGCAGAGGGAGAACGCTGGGAGTGGGCTCCTTGGACACGCCTTGTACAACCAGAGGATTGAAACTCATGAGGTATACCGCTATCTATAAAAGTTTTAAATTCTACTAGCGGATCCGTTCGGGAATTTTAGGACCTAGCGTGTTTTATTTTAATTTTATTTTTGCTTCCGCTGCGTTAGGCGCCTACAATTCCCAACAGATCCATCATGCTGTACTAGACTCAATATGTCGTTTGCCCTATGAATGACGAGCTGTGACCCTGTTGAGGTCCCCGGGAAGCTGTCATTAAGGTCCTTAAATACTTAAGAAGCATTAAGGACAAATTCTTGGTTATGGTAGAATTAATGTGTAAAGTGTTACACAAGAAGCCCATTATTCAAGCCAACCAAGATTGATCGCAGTAAAATGTATTCCCTGAACATAGTAATCGTTAAAGTTGGAATGGTTCCAAGCAGAGTACGATTACTGATTCTACAAAGAATGGGTTAGTCGCGTAGAGACGCAGACTGTAAAACTAGTGCCTGAAGTACACTTGGTGGTCACCCTATAGAGACAGGAAGACACCAAATGGGAAGGAGTCCCCCACTGATGTTCCGACAGTGATAAGTACTCAGACATGATCACCTAGAGATGGTGATAATGAGATGTGAGAAGGAAGCAGTAGTTGAGGATACTTTGCCAGTCCTCTGATAGAAACCCCAGAACAGGTCTTACATAAGTATTATGTAATGTCAAGTGGGAGTTAGACACATTAATGGATGTTCCTAGTGTAGGAATAGTTTGATTAATGATTGAACCTAGTGCAAGTGGGAGTTTGATGGAGATTGTGCCCTAGGGCCAATCATTTTATAAATATGTTATGAACATATTTATTAATTTATAGAGATAAATTAATGGTTATCATATTATTAGCATGTTTACTATGATAACAGTCCGTGATTAATTATAGGATAATTAATCTAAACTGTCCCTGGTCGATCATTCGAGTGGGAACTTGAAATGAACTAAGACCAGCATGACCTCGGTGCATAGGGATGCATGCACTAGATGCTGGTACGAGAGTCATGGTGCAATTACGTAAGGAGTTACGAGTTGCTGGACTGACCCGGAGAATCCTACATGGTTTAAGTCATTAGCTAGTTTCTCCTGGTACACCTGTCACGATGCCCTCAAGACCTGAGGTCTTCATCATTCCGGCGTTGTAGTTGTCAGACTTTGGCTTAGTCTAACGTTGCCCGTAGCAGGGTAGCCATAAGGGCTAAGTACGGGTTTGGTTGATTACCGTGCTGAGGAATATGGTTGACCAAGACGGAATTTTGTCCCTCATGGAGATGGGAGATATTTTACTGGGCCCCTCGATGAGTCTGTCCAAGGAATGTGTGGCCACACTAGAAATTGGGACTTACTCAAGGAATCGAGAAAGTTGGAGGTATGGATTTTGGATGACTTTCCCATGCCTGATCCATTACCGGAATATCGTAGGACAAAAAGGGAATTTGACAAGGTGGTACTGAGGTTAAGTCGTTTCGGCGTTAAACGATAACTCACGTGTTTTGGGTAGTCGTGATGGCTTGCTAGAGTCCGCTCTCGACTTGTAAGTCATAGGGATGACTTGCTGCCAACTTCACGTGGGGCCTGCTGGGTCACACACGAGCAGGATCAAGATGCCACTTCGGGACACGAATTAGGGTTAATTCGTGGGTCACATTGGTGACACCGTTTAAGACATAATTGACTGTCTGGGACAGGAAATATTGTCTTAAATAAATATCTACAGATATATGATATTTAGATTTGTGAGACAAATTTATATATATATATATATAGATGATAATTATTAAATAGATAATGTGATTATGCTATTTATAATTATATTCCTATTTATAATATTGGGAATAAATAAATTAAATAAGTTTCCTAAAAGTTAGGAAATTATTGATTTATTAAATTCACTAATATTAGGATAAATAGGGATGAGGTTGGCGCCTAAATATAGCCTATTTTAATTAATAGAAATGTTTTATTAATTAAAGTCATGGCTTGAAGATTTGAAATTTGAATAGATTTGATCTAGATTTCAAATGATTGAATTAAATATATTAAGGTAATATTTTAATTCAATAATAAATATATATATGGGTTAGTCGAATTTTAGGTCTAAGTTGAATTTAAATATTAGTGTAATATTTTAATTCAATAAAGACTAAAATTCAAGATTTAAAAGATTAACTAAAGATATTATGGTAATATCTTAAATCAATATTGTTGGAAAATAACAAATTAGTTATAACTACCTAAGAGTTAGGTTTGTTATTTTGATTTATTAAATTCCAACAAATTGGAAGGGGACTAGGCGCATGGCTTATCTTTTGGGAAGATTTGATCTTCCAAATTGATTCTCCAAGATTGCATTTGGATCCAAATTATAATATTAAGGTAATAATATAATTAGGAATTCAAGTCCTAAAATTATGATATTATTGTAATCTCATAATTTAATAATTTGATAATCATATAATTTTGGGAAACCCTAATTATAATTATCAAACCTAAAACCCTATATATACATATAGAGCTAAAGTCAACTAACACACTAAGTCTCTCATACCTTGGGAATTGCGATTTTAGCTAGTTTTTCACAAGAGCAAAATAGTTTTGAGTCTTGGTGAAAAATTTTGAGAGAGAACACAAACCTAGTTTCTAGAGAGAGAAAGTGGTGCATAAACCTAAAAGTGTTTTAGGGTTTGTGTGTCAAGGTTGTGTGAGGTCAAGAATAAGATTCTTGATCTAGGCGCCATCTAGTTCTTGAAGTTCAAGAATTGTTCTTGAATCCAAGAACACCGTAGATAAGGTTCCTGGTTCACTTGGAGAAGTGAAGGAGGCTAGCACCTAGGCATCTGCCAAACTGTTCGTGTGGATCACCGGTGGAGGGAGCACACTCGGAGTGGACTCCTCATATTCGTGAACGCAAAGAACTGCCGATCGATTTGGGTAAAATTCTTGTCCTTACACTAATGTAGATCCATATAGCGGATTCATTGGGAAAGAGATCGCTGTGTGCCTTGTTTTATTATTTTTTGGTTTAAATTTTTAAATTTATATCCGGTTCCGCTGCGTTGTGTGCATGGCGATTTCCCAACACCTTGTACAACCAACCGATTGAAACTCGTGAGGTATACCACTATCTAAAAGTTTTAAATTCTGCTAGCGGATCCGTTCGGGAATTCTAGGACTAGGCGCTTTATTTTTAAGTTTTATATTTCTGCTTCCGCTGTGTTTGGCGCCTAGGATTCCCAACAGTGGTATCAGAGCCAGGTTCCGATCCTGGGACCTGTGGGTACATATGATGTATGGTATGTGTGTTTACCGCTTTCAATCATCGTTTTTGGTTTTACAAAAATCCACCGAACGTTTTTCTTAAAAATTCAATCTATAGAAAAAAGGTGCAAATTATATGTATATGATACATATGGAATCGATAGGATCGATTGGAAAAATTTTCTTGAGTTTTAAGGCCAAAATCGAAAATCCTTTATAATTATAATTAAAAGTGTTTTAATTATAATATAATAGAGGTGGCTGAAAATTTATTAAAATTATGAATTTTAAAATTTTCAGGTCAATAATTTAAATTCTTGAATGTGATTCCTGAATTTTATAATTATTGATAAAAGGCCTAATTTCAAGAAAAGGCATGTTAAAATTGCACAGACCCTAAATGGAACACAATTTTAAAAATGGTTTTTAATATGTGTTGTTTGCCGTGTTTGACATAATTGTATGAAGTGTTCATATTTGAATTGTGTGGTGTTGGATATGGCTCTAGGAGGTTTATTTCGGTAAATACGGCCTGCGTGTCGTCTCCCTTCACTCTTATGTAAATTTACTTTCAGTTTATACCTCAATGCAACTGGGGTTTATTCTCTTGTAATTTTATTTTTCTTTTTAGAAAAATTCTCTCATTGGCTTCAGAGAATTATAGGGTAGATGGGTCATATCTAAACACGGTGTATGTTTTACATTTAGTTTGTATGTGATGCGCTAGATGTATGTTTAGGGTGCGAAATTTTAACATGCTATTTATATATCGCGCTACAACCACGTATACGATACGAGCGTGGGATTTTGTATACGATACAAAATCCAGGCACATGTTTATATGTATGAGATACATGGGGTAATGAACATGTGGCATGACTCGTTTAATTTTAAAAGGAGTTTTAAAATTAAACTTTAAAACGGAACATTTTAAATTAAAAATCAAACCCTTTTAGAAAATCTTAAGTTTTTAATGTCATCGTTAAAACACCCTGTCAAAATCTTGTTCATCGTGGAGCGGTGATCGCCCTCAGCGACACGTATCTACCTTGACCTTGAGGAGACACGGGTGAATGGGAGTTTCAACACGACGCCTATTGAAATCCTGGTTCTTTAAATGCGGTGATCGCCCTCAGCGACACGTGTTTAGTTGGGCCTTGATGATATGGGGTTGGGCTTCAGCCTCGTTGTTTTGAACCTAGCCATTCACATGTTTTACCGTGTGACTTAATGGGGTTATCAAAACGGTTTTGGACCTCAAGGCATTAGATGGGATAAACATGCCATAATAAGTATCATATGATGATACAGTCCCATAAGGATCTAAGAGTCACATAGAGATGTGATTGGTAAGGAGTTACCTACCTAAATAACCAAAGAGTGCATGATCGCCCTCAGCGACGGTAAACTTTGGTGAAATATGGGTCTTAGCCACTAATAATAAATTTTACTGGGTTTTATAAAATGGTGGATATTTGTTTTTCCTGCTAATTAAACTTTTCATATCTTAGTTGTAGAATCAATGGCAAACAATAAGTTCAACGTTTTCACTGCGTTCTTGATGCCTTAGAAACTAATGAGACATGGACCCTTACTTCTCTTCCCTCAGGCAAACAGCCAATTGGATCCAAGTGGATTTATAGGGTCAAATACAAAGCTGATGGCACTGTTGATCGATATAAAGCCCGACTAGTAGCCAAAGGTTATGATCAAATAGAAGGACTTGACTACTTTTGAGAGTTTCTCCCCAGTTGCTAAAGTAGTTACAGTGAGAATTTTCCTAGCTTTGGCAACCTGCAAACAACGGCCAATCTACCAATTAGATATCAATAACGCTTTGCTTCATCGTTTTCTCAAGGAAGATGTTTACTTATCACCACCTGAAGGTTACACAAAATCTCTCCGTGGCCAAGTTTGCAAGTTAAGAAAGTCCTTATATGGCCTAAAACAAGCTTCTCGCGAATGGAATAATGAATTCACCACCAAATTGCTTGCTTATGGCTTTGTACAATCTTCCAATGACCTTTGTCTTTTTAATAAAGACTGTCAACATGGTTTTATGGCCTTAATTGTCTATGTGGACGATATCCTACTCACAGGACCCCATGATTCAGAATTGCAAGCTGTCGAAGCTTATCTGCATTCTCTGTTTACAATAAAGGACTTGGGGCATGCCAAATATTTTTTAGGTGTTGAAATTGCCCGAAGTTCTCAAGGAACCTTCATATGTCAACACAAATACATCATGGACATCATTCGTGACACAAACCTCACTCACGCTTCCACTGTTGTCACCCCATTACCAAAAGGTCATAAGTTTCAGTCTGACTCCCCTTTGCTTACTGATGCAGAACAATATAGGCGTCTTGTTGGTCGCCTTTTATACCTCAACCTAACAAGACCTGATGTCACTTACAGCGTACAACAACTTAGCCAATACATGGCTCATCCTACTGAATCCCACATGGCTGCTGCCTTACATGTTGTGCGCTACCTTAAAGGATCTTCTTCACTTGGCATTTTTTTACTCCTCAACCTCTGACTTTAGCCTTGAAGCTTATTGTGACAGCGATTGGGCATCATGTCCTCAAACACGTCGCTCCATTTCAGGCTACTGTCTTCTTCTTGGTTCTAATGCCATATCTTGGAAAACCAAGAAACAAACAAGCGTGATACGATCTTCATGCGAAGCTGAACACCGCAGCATGGCCAATGCTGTTTGTGAACTCTTGTGGGTCACCTACTTGCTCAAAGATTTTCTCATCTCCTCTCCTACACCAATTCCACTATGGTGTGACAATAAATCCGCGCTTCACATTGCTGCCAACCCTGTCTACCACGAGAGGACAAAACATATAGAGATTGATTGCCACATTGTGCGTGAGCAATGCAAAGCCAACTTCATTATTCCACAGCACATACCTTCCCCACTCCAGCTTCCAGATTTGTTCACTAAAGCTCTTGCTTCACCTCAATTGTCTTCCTTGTTGAGCAAGTTGGGTCTTCTTGCACATTCGCCTCCAACTTGAGGAGAGGATGTAGAGATTTATTATTATTTTACTGTAAATATTGTATGTGTAAATATTAGCTGTAATAGTTATAGATACTTCTAGAAATAGTTAGTTAACAGAATGGACAGGTGTACCTATAGCTAGCTTTCTTTTTCCTCCGAGCATATGGCTCTCTAGGCATTGTACCGTGTATATAATGTACTCTTTGCTGATATATTCATTCACTGAATTCCATACAATTAACCTTTCGTACAGTATTCTCTATCTTTTTTATAATATGACTGTATTTCACATTCAAGGAAAAAAACAAAAAAATAAAGCTTCATCAAAATGAAAAGAACAGTGTGCTCCAACATTTATCATTGCAAAACCAAAAGATTCTTTCGTTTAAAACCAAAAAAGATTAAAAACATCATCAGTGTTGCGTCGGTTTGAGAGTGATATCAAACTCCTTGTAACAGAGAAGGCAAGAGTATTTGCCATTGGTGGTGGATGATGAGAGCTTAAGAAAATTGTGGAAAAAAACATCTCGGTTAATTCTTATGAGTGGAGCCATTTGTTTTTCTTTCTCTACACACAAAATCAGCTTGAGTGTGTATGTATATATATGGAGAAGATTCTTCCTCCTATAGGCCTACCCTCTATAGCTTGTACTTGCCTATGTATTATTCAGACAAATGAAATAGGTGTGAGTGTGAGGAGAGGAAGATTTTCGAAAAGGTATATATCCAGATTTGCATGTGGGAGAGAATTTGAGTCATAAAAAAGCCCGGTCTCATTAAGACTATGTAGTTATAAAATAAGGCCCGGTCCACTATGGATATATCTACTTTTTTTTTTTTTGCTATGAAATTTTATGTTTACATGAAAAGTAAGATATTGGGTAAATTAGATAATTTGTTAGATTCATGCAATTATGATTAAAATTCACAAGAGTAATATATAGTACAGAAAATTCTTTGAATTTCTAAAGGTGACGAAATAAAAAATAATAATTTCATACAAAAGAATCATTGTAAAAAATCTCACTAAAAATAATTTTAAAAAACTTAACTCTTATAACTTATCATTCTTAAATGTAACTCCTAGATCAACATCTTGATTACTCAATCGGAAACAATCACAATTTCTAATGGTCATAACAGTGGTTATATTTAATATCAACTGCAATTACCGTTAACTATTTTGAAAAAAATTAAATGGCAGTTCAAAAAATCTCTTTAATTATTATTGTGCACCCATGTTGCCAAAGCCTCATGATACTGCTCTATCGCATATTTGCACACACATAATAATTACTAGAGGCTTTGCGTGCCCTAACATGCACGCAAATATGTATGTAAAATAAATGAGGGACTAAATCATTAACACATTAAAAAAGAAGGGATCAAATAATAATTTTTCTCTTATTATTAATTTTGTACTATAATTTTAAAATGTGGACGACCAGAAAGGGGTGGAGCCATATAATATAAGATGTTGTTATCTTTAGTCGTTTTATTTCATGATATTTAAAAATAATAATAAAAAAGGAGTAATTCAACTTGATCTGTTAAAATTCATATGATTTGCTACAATTGGTCTTGCTGCAATGATCAAACTTTTCTCACATGAATATATCAGCTGCATATAACCGTCTTACAAAGTAAAGCATCATCGACAAAATAAATTTGGAGTGCAATCTCAATTCATTACCCACCAACCTAATCAACCCAATCATAAAATTAACCAATCCAACCCAACTCATTTAGATAATGGATCAAGATGGGTTCTATCCAAAATTGACCCATTAAAATTTGGGTTAGATTGGATAAAACCCATGAATTACCCAACCCAAATTTGCGTCAAAACTACGTAGTTTCATGAAAGGGGATGAATATGAATTTCATAAATTTTTGCAAAAATCACAAAATGCCCCAAATAATTTCAAAATTTACAAAAACGCCCCGAACCATAATATTTGAGGACTAAAATGAAAATTATAAAAATATTTTGGACTAAATTGTAATTTTGAAAAATATTGGAAAAAAATAAAATTACAAATTAATCCTAAATTTAGAAAATGAATGCATTTTAATCCCACAAAATGGTGAGTTCAGTGGAAAGAAGATGAATTTTTTAAAATTTTGCAAAAATTACAAAATACCACTAAACAATTTCAAAATATACAAAAAAAATTCTTGGATCATGATATTTGGGGACTAAAATGAATATTTTAAAAAATAATTGGGTTCAAAATGTAATTTTCAAAAATATGAAAAAGGTGAAAATTGCAAATTAGTCCAAAATCTGAAAAAAGAATACAATTTAGTCTTAAGTTTAAATAATATAAATATTTTAAAATAGGATCATGAGTTGAGTTGAGTCAAACACTTGATTTTATGAGTCATGACCCATCCATGACCCATTTAACAAATATAAATGGATTCTAAATAGATCATTGACCCATTCATGACCTACTCATTTGTGACCTAACCCAAAACCAACCCAACCTACCCATTTTACCACCCTTACTATTAAGCATAATAGTTTATCAATAAATGGTAGCTTAGTCACCAAAAATTCAAATCAGTGTTAGTGACTTTACCTAATACAAATGACAGCTTAACGTCAATTTACACGGCTGAAAGAATATAGACAATGTTTTAAATGCATAATGCTGAGTTAAAAGTAGTATTTACTTTATTTTATTTTTTTAATGTTTGGTTAAGGTGTTCTTAAGATGTTTGTATTTGTTTCAACATCAAATTAAAACTGAAAACAAAATATGCAAGTTAGCAAACCGACGCAGGGGTAAATAATATTAGTTCACAACCTTGATAAATGAATAGGATCAATATTTTTATATAACACATTCCATTCCATATCTCACACGTAAAACCACAATAGGCCAAAACTGGAAGAATTGCCTCAGGCAATCCTAATCTGCCAATAAATGCAAAACAAGAGGAAGAGAACGACAACCTCACCCATAAACCATGCCTAGATACCCGAAGACCGCTTTTCCCGAAAAAGTCGAAACGATATGAACTATGATACCGGATCCAGGCAGAATGGGAAATTCCTAAGATTTTTTCTTTGACTCAATAGCACCATTAACACTTATAAATTACACACTCTACAGAAAGTTCCCTTACCAATAACAATTATGACTCTGGATTCTCAAAACTGGAGCCAGGTTGCTATAAAATATGTAAAGAATGAATGATGGAAACCATCTTATGATAAAGAATGGATAACCAATATATAGAGAACACCAAACGGGCAAAAAGCAAGATTATATGTAGACCACCAGCTGCCAACACACATGCTATAAAGGAAGGATTGATTGCAATGCAAGCTGTTGCTGTGGCTGCAAGGAAGACCAAGTGGATGCCAGGGTAGAAGGTGGTAAAGTTTGCTGAAGCTGTCGGAGTAGATTTATCATCCGGCCGACAGTTTGTTCTGTCGCAAGGTCCTTGCCGGCGCATATAACCTATTTCACATTGCATGATAGCATTAAATAGCAAAAACAATAGTGTTACATAAAACCCCAGGATTTATATATCTTATATATGTCCATAAACGGCCTATAATTTGTGATGCTATATACTAAAATAAAGACAAATTAAGATAAATCACCCACACCAAGAAGACAAAGTAAGTTACAAAGAATTGGAAATCTAGAAGATAAATGTAATAGAACACAGAGTATCAATTTTCACTCCCAAAGTAAAAAATAAATAAGAAGAGATCCCTTCCCCCCCTCGGAAAAGAAAAATGGAAAAGAAAAAGAAAGGCAGAAGAAGAATGCCAGAACTCCATTGTCTTATGAGACTTGTATTATTTTACCCCTATGGTGCTAAGAAATGAAAACTGGGAAGTACAAACAACCAGGAATTTAACCAAGATATACAGCAGGAAGGGAAAATAGGAATCTGAGTCACGTGTTTATGGCTCTTGCCACAATAATCTTAGTTGATTTGCAGTTGCATTAAGAATTTTCACTGGTTCATATCCAAGCTCCCCTCCAACCAGTGGCTTGAAAAAATTATCACCTTTTACATAACGGCAGTAAACCCTCTAACACCTCAATAAAGTTTGGAATGGTTTTATATTAAGATCTACCTAGTTATATAACTATATTTTTAAGTATATATGAAGGTAACCTCAATGATAGAAGTTAGTCACAACTTCACAATTAATAAGTTCACTTGCACAACAAAGGCTTTTGTGGCATTGTTATCTTTGCATATCATTTTGTTATCTTTTTTAGTTTTTCTTTGGCCAGCAAATCAACTCCATATCTTTATCAATCTTGTTGCTAATGATCAAAAGCAATACCTGATCTTGCTCTTACAGATGGGTGCCATGTAACCCCTTTTTTTTCTTTTCTTTTTTCTTGTGGAAGGTTGACTAGCAGACATGGTAGAACTAAGTATCCTGATGTTTAGTTTGCTTTTCATTTTCTCTGGCTAATTTATTCTACCATTAAATGTAGTTTGATCCAGTTGTGACCTTTTTTCTCTTCCCAAAAGTCAGAGGGTACTAGATGAAGAAAAGAAAAAGACAAAAGAGGGGGCGAGAGACTAACCTCAGCGAACACTGAAACAATTTTAGAAAGGTGCTGATTGTTTGGGCCTAAAAGCTCCCTGTCAGACCTGTCAATAAACAAAAAGGACAGAATAAAAGAACAATTCAAAAGATGTGGGTGCAAATCAGAAAACTGGGTAAGATGGGTCTCACCTCTCAACCATTGAACAAAGTTGATCATGAACAACTTTGGCCTCAATGAGATCTCCTTTTATGGGCAAACAGTTCAACCATGCAGGAACTATCTGCCAAAAAAACGAAGTATCGGAAATATTAGGGTGGCTAAACTGCCACTTTAAAACAATTTGGCCAACAGAACTTATCAAGTTACAGTGTTAGTAATAACTGATAGGCACAAGCCTAGAAGAACTCAAACTGCCTTAGCAGGCATGCTGTATGTATACCTGGGCAGAATCAATACTGTCACGATGATATTGGCAAATTTTTCCTAGGGCAGAAACAGCATTGTCATATGCCATTACATTTTCCTGTTGCAAAGCATTAGGATGCTGAATCACAGCATTCAACCTTGACAGAGCCTCTGCAAAAGTTCACGAACAAAATGTTATACTCATAATAAACATCTTTTCCAACTGCATTATTGAATCAAGAAGCAGTACCTACAACCAGAGGTTTAAACACAGATCCTCCAAACTCTGCACAAACACCAAGGCCATACACAGCAGCCTACAGAAAGAGGGACATAACCCAGAAATAACACTCCAGACAATTGATGTAATAAAAAGCAGCATCAGAAACATGAACCAGCAGAGCATATACTGACCTGTCTGACATCAGGATTGTCATCATTACAAGCCTCCAACAGGAATGGAAGATATGTTTCGTAATACCTGATCAAATGGCATATAGAAAAATGAAATTAATCATATTCTTGTAAGCTATCACAGCATATCGTGACAGAATGAAGAGAAAAACAATTTACTTGAGAGCTGCTTCACGACACTGCTCTGCGACATCATCAAATATGCAAATTGCAATTCTTCTCTCTTCTGGTGTTTTATCCCTTCCCTATATCCAAAACAAAAATGAAATAAACATTAAATGCTTTAGCCATATGAAGGCTCTTTATATGAAGCATGAACGAAATGCACAACAAAGAAAAAGTTTCCTAGAACAGAGAAAATCCAGAAGTCACAGGAGTCTCCAATTACTCACATGAGCATATTTTGCTCTCACTTTCTTTCTACAATTAAATGAAAGATAGATTCAACAAAGAAGCAACCTTTCCACATAAAGACACTAAATAATACTATCAAAGTGAATGTGAACTCAAAGATGATACATCCACAGAAAAGTTCTAAATGCAAAATAGTGAATTACTGAAAAATGCACTTCAGTTCTACTGTCAAGGCATAGTAGTTGATGAAGCATAGAACTAACACCAATGTAAAAGCAAAAGGGCTCCTGAAACCATGGCATGCAGCACACTGCATTGCCTATTGCAACATTTAAGTGCGATAAACACATTATATTTTCTCTAAGGTAACAATAATACACCAATGAAACAACTATAACAAATGATAATTTTAACTTAAATTTAGGGAATGAATTTCTCAAGAGACAACTTAACCAAAAACATATACATTAATCAGCAGCAGAGAGGAGGAACCAAAAAGTGAAAAATTGATTGTTGAAGATTGGAGTTCTGATGTACTATCACTAGCAGCATCATGATGACCACTATTGAGAGTTTCTCCTATAATAATAACAAGTATAGGAAATATATTTTCTTGCTTCTTGGCATTAGTAATATATAGAGATAATCATGTGTGAATTATTTCCAGCTTGCTATCCATAAAATAGCCCACCCAGTGCTCAGTATTGGTGATTGTCAAGTCTATGTTATGAATTTTGATGGGAAGTTTGCTAGTATAGCGCGGCCAAGTCCCACAACAAGTAATATGGGATGCTCGATGGAGTCATCAAGTGGCCTGTTCTCCCACCATCAACAAACTAACTTTTGAGGTAGAGTTTCCAAAGATCACTTGGATAAGATCAATTGGAATCGATGTTTTGTTCACCAACAACACAAAGAGTCGCAAAATTTTGAGGGTTTTGACGAGTGAAAAACCAAGTGTTAATATGATAGTATGTGATGTTCAGTGAACTTGGATTTTATGGGTTCCCTAAGGTCGATTGGATCTCATAAAAGTTTGGAGTCTGAGAAGGGCAGTATCAATTACATCTCTTAAAACTCTTAGGGCCTGTTTGGGACATCAATATAGTCCCAATATCCTCCAGTATTAATATGATACTGGAACTACAGTACTATTGGCTGTTTGTTTTGTAAAAAAAAAAAATTCCATTCCAGTAAAATCTCCATTTCATTACCATTCCATTCCAATAACTATCCAATTACTAACATACCCCTACTCAAACACCTATAATTACCTATATTCTAATCCAAATATAAAAAAACTAAAAAGGAAAATAGCAATTTTCACTACTCTCATTTATTGCACTCACAACTTTCTCTCTCCATCCACCATTTCTTATCAATTTTTTTTCTCTTCCTCACTCACACCTCTCTCTCTCTTTCTTATCTATATATTATAATATATATATACACCACACACACACATATATATAACTAGGGGCTTTGCGTGCCCTAACGGGCACGCAAATATGTATGTAAAATAAATAAAGGACTAAATTGTTAACTTAGTAAAAAAAGAGAGACCAAATAGTAAATTTTCTCTTATTTTTAATTTCATAGACTATAATTTTAAACATGGACGACCAGAAAGGGGTGGAGCCATATAATATAAGATATGATATACTATATATAATTTATATTAATTTAATTAAAAGAATAATAATATAAAATATACAATTCAGTTCATGTTATTTACATTTTGGTGCCTCTTCCAATATAAACATAAGGCTACTCCAACCTCCAATACCTTATTCTCCAATAGCATAGATTTCAAGACAATGTCAATATCATTCCAATCTATTACCAATTACCACTTTTACCCCTATTCAACTTTTAAGTGCTCATACAATTATTCCAACCAACCACAATCATTACATACCCCTTTTAATAATTTCACATCCCATTATCTCCAATATCTCTCAAATTACCTAAACACTATTTTATCATTCCATTATATTATCAATATCTCTCCAATACCATACTATACCAGAAAGTTGCAAAAATTATCCCAACTAAGGATGATGCAGGATGCATATATGTAGATTCTCCAACTAAGGATCTTTGCCAAGATTTAACATCTAAAATTGGGGCAACAGCAGATTATGGACACAGTTACAGCTACCACTACAACTCTAAGAGCCTACCAACATTGGATAAAAGAAGTGAGAACAAGGAGAACCACTTCTGGAAGCCTAGCGCTATCAAGTTAGCACGAAGAGAATTTTAAAGTGTTTGAATTTGATGATCTCAGTCCAAGTTTATATGATGGAGTGTCGGCATGTATTGTTGGGCTTGAATGTGGAGGATGCCATTTGTCCAAAATGCCTAAGGTAATTCAGTATAGTATCCTCCCACATTATATACCCTTGAACTTTCTCTTATTTCTCCAATGTGAGACTTTTTGTATTTCCAACATAATGCATTGCTCATGCAGCAATAAACTATAGTGGATTACAGAATAGGCTACCACTTCAGCTGACAAAATCGTTGTCTACTCCCAAACATATAAGTGCACATGACAAACAGGACAAATATCAAAGATAAAGGAGAAAGAGCAAGAGATTAAATAACGAGAAAAATAAATTAAATAAGATTTGGTAGCTTCTCCAACGAACATACCCACATAGGTGTCAAATAAGATGACAGATCATCAAAGAATGGCAAGAATGAAGCTTTGAAGGTCTTGATCAAAGTTCCCAATATCTCACCCACCTGGGAAAATACACATAACATTGTCAGGATGAACAGGAAATTGTTGAATAAAATTGAACTTTTAGACAATTTCTTAGCACTTATGATAGGTTGGATATCTGAGATGACGTCAAATGACTAACTTGGTCAAAAACTTCTTCCTCTTGTTCATTTTCTTCTTTAATCAGTTCCCCCTCATCAGCGTCGAAATCTTCAGCTTTGGCCCTCTCTGCTCTCTCACTTTTCCTACTTGAACTTGCTGTAATCACCTGTTTTATCTCATCAACAATGGATTTTACCTGGCTTTCATTCAAAAGCATCCCAGAGACCTAACAAATAACACCAGATCAGGAAAGATCCTAAATGAACTTTTGTTAAATGCAACAAGCAAAAGATAGAGGTGGGATGGATGACAGAAACAAAGAGTAGAGTTTAGGTAATTCTTATTATTTTAAAGCCGTAGCATCTTCAACCACGATCCCTCACAATGGTTACATTTCATAAGGCATGGGAAAAACCATTCAACTTTTATCACCCACAGATTTATAGCTTTAGATGTCAAATAGCAAAAAAAACAAAAAAGCACATTACCCGATGATGCCTAAATGAATAACAAAAAGGGTTTGAAAAATGAAGTTAATGATAAACAGCAACATATTACATGGAAGTACAGAAAATTCTAGCAGGACAAGTTCTGTTTTATAAATGAGAAGAATACCCCCAGAAAAAGGGTCCAATAACTAAGTGGAGATAAATTTATTATGTTGAAAACAACTCCACTCTATGTTAGGAATGATTTGATTTGAGGGCTGATGGCACCATTTCCTCACTTTGCTTCATTCTCTTAATCGTGGGAAATCCACCTTCATTCCTACATCCCTAATCATCCAGCACAGTAGCTGTCTGTATGTCCTTGATTGTCAGTAACTCATCTGTATCAAGTAGATTTATTCTCCTGTACCTCTCTCTATATATAGTGATATAATGGCCTTCAAAATATAAATCAAAATTACATATTTTCCACTGATTACGATAAGATTGCTTCCAAGAAATCAAAGTTTGTGAAGCAGAAATAAAGGTAGGAAAACTATTGCAAAATCAATTACAAAACAGCAAATAACCAAACTTGTTTTTTAAGCTTACACATATTGAAGGCTAAATAGAGTAATAGCCATGAGTTAAAACAAAATTCTAAAAAGTGTATATTCGACAACGTAATTTTATCTGATGCAGAATGAAAATATTGGAAAATAAAAAGGGCACAAAAGCAACATTTAAAGTTGTGTAATTGCATGTGAAAACCAACCTGTAAGCATTCATTTAATGAATCCAACATACTCGCACAAATCTCTGTATCTGGTTCCTGCAAGAAAAATGAAAAGGAATGACTTTAGCACTTGAACTGCCCATGTAACTCAAGCAAAATGCCACCTAACTATTACTATAATGAACTTGATCCAGAGTCTGGGCCCAATTGCGGTCTGGCAAATTAACAAAGTGCAGACCCCACTCACAACATGCTGTCTTTGCTTAAATGAATAATATATAATTTTCAGAAAGTTTCAGAACAAAAGAAATTTATTTACACACCACCAGTATCTCATAAAATTCATAAAAGCACAACACAGAATGCATAGCTACCTTATGTAATGCTTCCACCAGAGCTGGGATAATACTGTCGGTCAAAAACTTTAAATAGGAAACATCCCGACCTTGAGATTGTCCTTTCTCTATGGCTAACTTGGCAGAAATCAGTAGCTCCGGCATTGCTAAAAATTAGTATAGAAATGTTAAACATCAAGGCAGACAGGGATATGACATTATGAAGAGCTTTTATCATGCATGGAAAAATGTCTGACAACGTGCACATAAACAATTGAAATACCTGAAACAGCTGCTTTTCTAACCTCCTCATGAAAATAAAATTTTAGGAGGGGAACTAGAGTTCCTGCAACCTACATATACATAAATCACCGAAAGAAGAAAATTAAACAGTTTATCAAACCTTAATGCAGAAATGGATTTTTAAAGTTCTCAGGATCTAACCTGATCAATCCAAGGAAAGAATCCTTCCTTTAACTCATCAGCATAGCAACAAAGCATGTTACAAGCAGTAGCTTTTTCCTCCAGGACACTAGTCTTGATTCCAATTCTTTTGTCCCCAAGAGTGATGGTCTCCATACTGAAATAAATAAAACAAAAATTGATTGCAATGTGAATAGTGAATTGTGCTTCCAATTTCTCAGTCAAAATTAACCACCAAGGAAATTTCAACTGTTTTATTAGCATCTTCATCCAGTGGAGATAACTCATTCTTTTAGGTAAGTGGGTGAATTTGAGTTAAGACATTAATATACAGGAAACCAAAGACAAGAAAAAATCATATTAGAAGATCAATACAAGAGAGTAAATACTTAATGCACTGACAATATGGTTAAAGTTTTAGGAAGAGAACTAAAACTACAACCTTTCATCATCAGAATCTTCAATATCATTGTCCGAATCTGCTGATGTAATAATTACATCAGGCTTAAGTGAAGCAGACCGAAGCAATGGGGGCATGACAAATTCCATATAAGGGAGAAAATCTTGTCCCAGACATTTGCAGAGCCTAGCCCATGCCTGCAACAAATTGCAGTAATTGTAACAGAGCAGATTGAGATTGCCATTATCAGAATATGCTATACTTCAAAATGCATACCTGTAGCATGTAACTTGTTGTTGGATCATCAGACTCCATTTGAGAAACTTGTAAGGACATCAGCACTTCCATAACCTAAAAAGAAACAGCATATGTCCAATAAAATCATACAGCTAAAATTCAACTATCCCCAATTCAAGTAATTTAAAATAACAATCTAACAGAACATATGAATAAGAAACATCAGGTCCAAAGAGATCTAACCTATGTTATGTGAGTGTATGTCAGAGAAAGAGAAAAGGAAAGAAGTAAATAACATGGTAGATAAGATTTAATCCCAAATTTATTTTAAAATTTTCTTGTAAAAAACAAACTTCCAACTCCTCCGTTTTAGACATTTTTATGAACAATGGTAAAGTGATATTGAAAAAAGTTTAAATAAACCGTCTATGCGAAGCCCAAAAAGTTTCATCATTTCAATTCCGAAGATTTCTACAAATAAGATATAAAATGAAAGAATAAACAACTAGCTACCTGCTTAGCATCATCCCTGAACTTATCCTTTCCAACAGCCATTCCAACAAGACTTATACACTCCATAGACTTGGCACGAAGCATACGGTTAGACTTGTCAGTTGCATTAACCAATATAGCCTTCAGGTAAGGCATGACTGCATCATAGTATTTCTGGAAATGCTCCTAAAAACAAGTTGATGGTTTTAAATGAGTTAAAAGTTGTCGACAAGAAATCAAAAAAGTTGATGAAAGCATGTTATGCAAAAATACCTGGGATGAATCTGCAACAGATGCCAAAGCAGTTAAGGCACCCTCTTGCACCATTTGCTTCCCATTCTGCAACACATTTTGATTCTCATTATGGAAGGAGAAAGAATATCACATTATAATTCAGAAAAACCACCATTCCAGCATTCCTTTGAACAACATTTTAGTGACATACCTGAAGAAGGACAAGCAGCTTGCTAACTATTCCATCCAAGTAAGGTGTCAAAATGTCAGGAGTACAGTTCTCACTGAAATTGAGCACTGCTGAAGCTGCATGAGCCTGTGTAGGCAACAGTAAGGTCAAGATAAACTTGCATTTGACACTGATATATCATTTGACTTGACAACAAAAGAATCATAGGATTGAAGAATACTGCCTCCACCATAAGATATCTATAAATATGAGAAAACAGAGCACAGAGAGGAGAACAAAATCCAGTAATTAGAAGAGTCAGAATCAATACCTATAGCAGTGGAGAAGTGACCTTTTCCTATTGTACCCCCAATAAAAAAAATGTTAGTACTACCATGGCCAATGAGGTTCTCAGATCCAACTCTACTACTAGCATTTTGGGTAACTGAAGATCCAAAAGAAGCCATCTTTTAAATATAGAAATGGGAATAGTAATTTCCAAGAGAAGAGAGGTATTCAGTGGTATGCAATTGGCAGAGAAGAACAAATAAGAAAGAAACAAGAATGACTTTTTTTTTATGACCCAATAAGAAACAAAGGTGATAGTACCGACTCACAAGCCAAAGAGACAAGAAAAAGGCAAGCAAACCCCAGGTCAAAGTCTAGGATTGCTGCTGACAAGATTATGGCAGTGACAGGCGAAGATGACTCCTCATGCGCCGGGGCATGGGATGACAGAAAGTTCTGTGATGTGGCTTGTGGCAATGCATGGCTGCTTCAGAGGGCTTAAAGTGACCGTTTGACGTCTAACCAACCCCGTTTGTGACGGACCCCTAAATTGATTTGACCAAAAAAAGGACCTAAAGATAAGAGCAACTGTGGCTACCTAGAAGGGAAATGCTCATATATCATGTGAGAAACTAGAGCATAGAAAGGAAAAAAAAATTGAATTTGTTATTCCCCAAAAACTAAATAAAATAAAATAAATAACTGATACTGACAAGCAAGGGTACACAAATTAATGGAAACAGAATTAGCCAGACCCTTGATTCAAGCCTAAGGAAACATTATCCCAAACAATAAGCACCTAATGGTTGAAAGAATATTTACAAAATAAATGACATTTATCTTACAATAACATAATGTAAAAGCTCAAATGTGTAAATTTGACTTTGCCATTGTTTGTTCTCACTATTTACATTCTAAAGATCAAACAAGCACTACAACAAGCCAAAAGAAATACTGATAAAGACCCAAAAGACTTTGGAAAACCCTCCCTCTAAAGCTAGTCATTAAAGTGGGAGAACCAAGAAGTATTCCAAGTATCCCATTTTACTCAATGTAGGACTTAGGCATCCCATACTAACCAAGTCCTTATCACATAGTAAAATATATACAGACAATTTCAACAAAAGTCGATTTCATCTTCCCAAATATCTGTCATAGGAAGCAAAGCAATTGATGGCACAATAATATAGCTTGGCGTAATTTTATAATAAATCCCCATGAAATTTGGCCTAATAACAGTCTGCTCCCTAAAGGTAGTGTGAGTTGGCCAAAAGAATTATCTGATCTTATTTCTCAACCGATATCATATATACAGGAAAAGATAAGGGAAGTTGTAACTAGTCTTATCCTAATCCCAGAAAATTATATGTCAAGTAATCTACAAATCAACAATGTCAATATGATCTCGACATTTAATATTTAAACTTTGAAACTTGGAAATAACAGAGGCACCAAATCTTATCGTAATCTACGGTTAATGTGTGCCATTCAACACCTCTCTAGTTTGTTTGATTAACATTTAACAACTGAGATACTTTAAATCCGAATTTTAATACAAATAATAAAAAGAAATTATGTATGATGTCATTGTTATGCTTTTATTCCACAAATATCTTGAACATTTTCACCTATAAGCCCAAAAGCTCAATAACAGTACGCCATTAAGTTTCAATACTTAGACAAGCATAAACACACTTAAAACGAACAAAACTTCAGTGGCAGCAGCTAACCTGTACTCGAGGGTTCTGAAAATCATCCATGGAAGCAGCAAGAGCTGGCAACACCCTTTGATGGTATTGAACTTGCAAATCTGGACCCAAATCAGTAGACAATTGGCCAATAGCATTAATAGCAGCCCACCGCACACGGGGATGTTGATCTTGAAAGGAGTTCAATACCATTGCTATCACATGCTCCAAATTTTTAATCATGACCTGTGGCAATTGCACGGTAGTGTAAAAGCATAAAGAAGAAATATACCAATCCTTTGATTCCTATCAGACTTTAAATAACCTCCATACAAAGACCAAAAAAGAAAAGCAAGTTTAAATTATAAGAAACCAAGAAACTGACAAAATTCAAAATTTTGGTGACTAGAATAAGTGGAAAGCCAGAAAAATAATAATAACAGTTGCAAGGATCTGCACAAGGGCAGAAACAACAAGAGCAGTAATACAAGGTAGCAAACATATAAAATAACTTAATAAGCTATTGAATAAGTAATGTGGGCATCTTCACTACCTTTGAGCAACCCTCGGCTATTTGGGCGAGTGCAATCAATGCAGCATGACGATTTTGCCAGTCGGCAGCAGCCAAGTAAGCAGGCAATTGTTCAGATGCAACAGGAACGATGGTATTGCCACCCAAAGAAATTGCGAGCCTATCCAAGCATTCTTGTCCTACACTGTAATTGCTTGTTTCACCAGCATCCTCATCTTCAGTCTCTGCACTATGCCAAGCTGGATCATCCTCAATATCCAAAAGCATCTTCATCAATATGGCAAACAATCTGGTAATGAACTGTGGCAACTTTCTCATCATCCCTGGTGCTCGCTCTCTAGCCTCTGCAAGTGTGATCACGAACTCAACAGCCAAATGCCTTGTCCCTTCTTCCAATGACTCTGCCTCTGCTATCTGTAACATTGCCCCCACTACATCAACCAATTGCCTCCTCAAGAACCTGGGCTCAGTTCCCGCCAATTCAATCAGTAATTCAAGAGCCTCCTGCGCCGTCGCTTCCTGCCCACTATTCAACGCTTCGGTCAACGTACGCATCATCGCAGGTAGCAAATCCTGAAACCTATCACGATCAGACGAACTAGACAGACACTGGATGAAATTGATCACCGCATTCAAAGCAGCAATCCTGACGTCAGAATTGGCAGTGGAAGACGTCAAACATTGCAAGAACACAGCGTGCAAATGCTTGATATGAGGAGTGAGTGAGTCACCAATATATTGGGACAATTGAGCAAATATCAAGAATGCAGACTCCTGTAGTCTGGGTGAATCCGATGAAACACACTGAAACATGAAAGGCAACAACTCAGGCCAGCCATTGTCGGGAAGAATCCCAGAAGCAAGCTCGGAAATGGTATCGCATAATTTCTTAGAAATAGACTTGGGTTGGTCAATTTGAATACAAGTAAGAAGAATGGATTTCAGGGAGGATTGTGTGGAAGCCGAGAGACGAGGCCAGAGATAAGTGTCATCACGAGTAAGCTGCTTGCGGAGAAGGATTGCGGACATGGCACGAGCCTCGGGGAGTTGCGAAAACTGAAGAAGATGAGCGAGTTTAAGAGAAAGAGTATCAGGATGGGTCTGCTTGCAGAGATTGAAGAGAAGCTCGGCTTGTGAACGCTGTTCATTGGAGGAAGACATGAGGTGAGAGATAAGGGTCTCGAAAGGACCAAGATCGGGACCGAGAATGGCGGCAAGCTGAGCTTGCTGGAGCTGAGTTGACTCGGAGGAAGAGGAATTCATGGCGGCTTGGTGAGTGAGCGAGTGAGGAAGCGAATTAGGGTTTGATGATGATGATGATGATGATGATGATGATGATGGTGATGATGCCGCCTTCTCTCTCTCTTATTTCTCTCTCCTCAAACTCTCTCAATCTATTATTTCTTTAGAGGTCGGCTTGTTTTTATCGATGATTGATGTACAGAGTGGAGTAGTAAGTAAAGAGGAAGTTAGCGAATATCAATGTATGTATGTCTTGAAAAGGAGGGAAAAAAGGGTTACGGATGAGTGAGATTAGGGGTGAGTATGGGCTCGTTGGGCGGGTTGAGGGAAAATCTCAGCTCAACCCGCACATCAATCTGCGGGTTGGGTTGGGTTTTATAATTTTTAAAATTCAACCAAAACCAATTCAACTCGCATAGTTACGGGTTGGGTTGGGTTGAATCCGCGACTTGAGTTTGTACCTTTTTTAAAAAAAAATTTATAACAAAAAAATATTACTATAAATTTGTGAGTAGTGAATAAAAATATTTACACATAAAAAAAGTTAAAAAAAACATAGATTTTATATATATAAATATAAATCAGTTAAAATATACTCCATAACATATGTAAATGTAATACATATATGCAATTATGTCAATTCTAAAATCAAAATATCTTATTTATAAAGAACTAACACTACTACAAAACAGCTGATTTGTGACGGAATTTGTGACGGGATTTAATTCCGTCACAGACTCCGTCACAAATTTGTCCATTTTCCGTCACAAAATTGATAAAAGAACAAAGCCCATCTTGTGACACAGTTAGTGTGAGACTTGGCCCGTCACAAATTAAGCACCTTCAGAAAAAAAAATCGCGCCTCTCTATTTTCACTCTTTCCCTCCATATTTTCATTATTATCCCTAAATCACTTAGGCTATTCACCAAAAAACACTTGGGCCAAAAGAAAAAAAAAACCCTAAATCTTTTCTTCATCATCACTTCGTGCGTCTCTTTGCTTCCCTCCGTTCGCCGACTCTGCGTCTCTTCGTTTGGTCCTTGTGTTCGCCGACTCTGTGCGTCTCTTCGTGCGTCTTTTCTTCATCATCACTTCGTTTGGACCTTGTGTCGAACGGAAGCACCACCGCGAAACCAGAAGGAAACTGCTGCTCAGGCTTGAAGATAGTGCTTAAGGCCGATCCTGCGAAGACTAACGAGTGCTGCCAGAAACTTCTTGGCCTTTGGGAGTTAAGCTAGGGTTTGTCATTTCAAAGGTGACTCTCTAAACCCTCTTTTTTCCGTTGTTATGATTTATGACTCTTCAATCCTTGTTCTGTGTAGTTAATCATGCATATGAGACAATAATATACCCTTTTTGCTGATAAGAGAAATGAGAAATACATTGGATATGCAAAATAGAAGTGTTATTAAAGGCAAACCCTCGATCAATCTGTACACCCACTCAAAATCTGGTTAAATTCATATTTATTCTTTGGTAGTTGTGGTCACACTATTCCAAATTTGTAGAATATGCAGTTCGGTAATTATCTTTGGTGGTGTCGATGAATTTTTTGGTATAATTATCTTTGAGATGAGTGTATTTCATCGAAAGTTTGTGGAAGAAGCTGTCTTGGTAATCATGTGACTTTATGTTGTGTTCAATTTTCTTTCCTTTTCCTACATAGTTAAATGCGACTTGTAGTACCATTTACATGTTTGTTCTGTCTATATCATTTTTCCTACTTTAATTAGTATCAAAGTAAGTATTAAAGTTCTGTCTCTCTCATTTTTAAGTATCAAAGTTCTTTTCTCTCATTTTTATGTATTAAAGTTATGTCTCTCTCATTTTTAAGTGTCAAAGTTCTGTTTCTCTCATTTTTATGTATCAAAGTTCTGTTTCTTTCACTTTCAAGTATCAAAGTGGCTGTGGACAAAATAGATATAAAAGTTTTGTCTCTCTGACTTTTCCTACTTTAGTTTTCTTATTCTTTCATATAATATGTGATGAAAATTAACCCTCCTACTTTAGTACTTCGTCCTTGCTGGCTTCCTTTATATATATCTGCTTTTTAAAACATGCTTCTGGTTCTCTTATTTCTGATTTATTATGTTGTTTCCAGCCATCAGGATGGAAGTTAAATGAGGAGTTCTTACCTTCGGGCTGGTTATGCTTGGTACAGATGAAAACATTTTTTTTTGTTTATTTGTCTATTTAAATTCTTTTTTGGGAGTTGTGGTCTTGTGCATTATTTGGTAATGATTTCCCTTTGCAAACCAGGTGTGTGGTGCTTCTGATAGCCAGGACCTTCCTCCAAATTTCAGAAAACTTGCCAAAAATACACACCTGACATTATTGCAGCATGTGATTGTATGCTTGGTTAGTATAAAACTTCCATAATCAATAGCCTTGAAGGGGCATTTAAAGAAAAAATTATACTTACTAGCTACTGCTTGTCCATTCAGGAAAAATTGGATACGGCACTGTTAGTGAGCTCTGGCATTCAAGTGTCCTTTTGTCTTTGTAAGGAGAGACTATTTCAATGAAGAACCTTTTTTGAGAAATATGCTTGAGGTAGTCATTCTCAAATTTCACTGTATTATTTCTTTTCCTCTTCTTTATCTATCATTTAAACCCTTACAAGTAATTGTACTTCTTGACTTAGTATTATCAAGGAGGTGTTGAAATGATTAGAAGGGATTTACTCACTGGTCACTGGAAACCTTATCTTGATCGTGCAATTACTTTGAAACCATGCTATGAAGGAGGCATCAATGGTGGTGAGGTACTCTCTTTCTCTGAAATTTAGTGACTCTTTGAGAAGTCTTGTATGCATCAGCAAATGCTGTCTTGAGGCAGTTTGGCAGTTCTGAAACTATTTAACTCATGGACCCATTTGTAATATATTGTTGCAATTGCTGTTAAGATTATTTTTGCCCCATGTATGGATTTCTCAGCTTGACATTGGAAATTTTAATATTGCTTTGATTCGTATGCCCCACCATAGTTGTGATTGATAATCCCTTGCCTATATGTAATGTAATTCTCAATACAATGGATTGATACTGCAGCTTTCTTAAATAGCTTAGCTGAACTGGATGAGAAACGCGCAACACGTGAACGCAAGGCTGCTGCTAGTCTCTTCAACTTGGAGGTCTTTTTCTTTTCATCTTAAAATGTTTATTGTTTGTTTCAATAGCAACTAGCAACCTTCTAAGAACAGAAGAACTAAAATAAATCATGTATTAGCATCATAATTAATGTCTTTGTGCAGGAAGAAATTTTTGTGACGAGAGCTCCTGGAAGGTTAGATGTAATGGGTGGAATTGCTGACTACTCTGGAAGCCTTGTCCTGCAGGTTTCACTTTTCTACTTGCTTAGGGGCATTTGGCTTCAAATAATATATTATTAATCTTCATCAATTTGTTGACTTAACAGTGTTGTTGTGTGTCTTATAATGTAATGTAATTATATAGTTTTCATGCTTTTATTAAGTTATTTTTAGGAAACTCAACTAATGCATCTAGGAAAATGATAATATTGTTTTTAACTCCTATCTGATTAAGTTAAATGACATTGGTCTTTCTTAGTTTGGTAAAATTACTTCAAATCCTAGAAAAGCAAATATTTTTATTTTCTTTCACAGATGCTAAATTTAATGAGAATCAGCCTCAAATATGAAGTAGAACTTTAAGACCATTTCTGCTACTCCTTCTAGTATGATTGAAACTGGTTGCTTACTAAAATAGGCGAGTAGAAGAAGTGTATTAATTGACATATGATAATGGAGGAGGACAAAAACTAGCTTTGATTGATTTGTTTGTGTTTTAAAGTGAGCATCTTTCTTACACCTTCTCAGTGAAATGGATGTTTTTAAATATTGCCCATAGAAAGAGGAACTTGTCAACACTTGTCACTTTCGAAAGCAAGCACTAACACTTGATTGAATATATGAAGGTTCTGGCACATTTAAGCTTTAGGATTTAGTTATAGTCATTTAACTTCTTTGTCTTAATCTTCACTAATTGAATTTATATTGATTGAAACTTTCAGGATTCAGCAATCTACCCTTGATTCTTTTAGTGCTATAAAAGTCATGAAGAACCCTTGATTCTTTTAGTGCTATAAAAGTCATGAAGATGCAAGGTCAGAAGCATAATGAAGAGAAGAGTATTTTTTTTATTTTGATCCTAGGGGTATAAGGCATTTTCTACTAGGACCAAAAAATGCCTTCTAATGTATGCGCGAATGATATGCATAGATGTAAATTTCAAACTATATTCTTCTCTTGTGTACTTTTAATTTATTGAATGATATATAAAATTGTTATTGAAAATGAATTTTGCTGCAAAGTTTAATATATATAATAGAATTACAAAATACTTAATTATTAAAAATAAATTCGTAATACATATTTATATATAAATTTGAGAAAATAATTAGAGGAGGTTGTTACAAAATCTGGACAAATTTGTGACGGAATCTGTGACGGAACACACTTTGTCACAAAAATGAGTGTCGCAAATTTGTGACGGAGAATGCTCTGTCACAAAATTGTGACGGACTTTGTGACGGACAGTCCGTCACAAATTGTGACAGATATGTTAGTCACAACTTGAGACGGAGTTATTCCGTCACAAATTTCGTCACAAATCTGTAACGGACCTCTAGTCCGTTACAAATTAGATTAGCGACGCCCTGTTTTGTGACGGACGTTTTCCGTCACAAATTCCGTTACAAACTTGATTTGTGACGGAATTTTGACATTTTGTGACGGATTTTTCCGTCACAAATTGCCTGTTTTCTTGTAGTGTAATTGGCGGCTAAATTCGCAGACCTAGGAATTCAAGACAAAGAAAACCCAGGCAAAGAAGAAGCTAAAAGCAAAATATCCTAAAAAAATGGGATTACATCTTGAATCCTGATAACTAAACACCCCATTAACAGATTTAACGATAGACAGATTATCAGACTCAAAGAGACAAGCAGAAAGATCAAGCGCCTTAGCAATATGTAATCCATGCTTGAGTGCTAGGGCTTCAGCCATGAAGGGAGTGGAAGCATTAATGTGAGAGAGAAACCATCAAGCATCAAACCTTTGTTGTCTCTAAGAATAACATTGATCCCCACCCTGCCAGAAGAATCAAGAGAGCCATCTACGTTAATTTTAATAGAATCACTAGGAGGAGCTTTCCAAAAACAGCCACTGTGCAAATCATTAACCTGTCCCACTAAAGCAAGTTGAGTCCAACCATTGGCAACCCAAAAATCATCCAATTCTTTCAACATAGAACACATAATGCTAACAGGTAAGAAATCCCGATCCTCAAACACCAACGAGCATCTGTTCTTCCAAATAGACCAACATGTCATACCAACCAAAGCTTTGGAGTAATCAGAAAAGAGGGAATTTGATAACAAATCACAGCACCAAACATCAAATCTATAAATTGTAAAAGCATCAAATCTAAGGGAGAAAGGACCACAAAACCAAACTGCTTTGGCACCACCACACAATAAAACTAACTGCTCCACTGTTTCAAAACAAAGAGAACAACAATGACACACCTGAGAAACGAAGTGGTGCAGGCCCTCAGATTCCAAATCTTCTTCCATAAGCTGTTAGGGACCAAAGTGGAAGAACTGGGTTGGTTAGACGGGTCAAGATCAACAAGTTTCTTGACCACTTGATACCCAATTTTCACCGAGTAATCACCATTGGAAGCAAAAACCCATCTCCACGAATCTGGCTTACTATCCATAGGAACTTGAATCTTCTTAATCACCTCAATCTCATCATGAGTAAGACACAAGTCAGCCGAAGATAGCTCCTCTGGTATGTTTTTAGTTATTGATTTTCACCAACCTGTTATTGTATCTTCATTAAGCTACTATTTTTTGATAAAGCATTACTAAATTGGATATGGTCATACTATGGGTGTAGTAGAGTCACATTAATTCTATAATTCAACCATTAATATTAATCCTTTCTTATATATATTATATGTATAATATTATTTTCATATTGTATTATTATAATAATTATTAAAATTATTTATGTATATATATATATATATGTGTGTGTGTGTGTTAATATTAAAGAAAGGAAATGAGTAATATATATAAGTTTGGAGGCGGTGGAATAGAGGAACAGAATTCTTCTGGATGAAGTAAGTTCGTTGATTGCTCACTCTCTCCCTCTCAGATTTTGAATCGAGCACCATCATCAATCAACTAAGATTTCATAATTTCATATTATAGTCAGGTTTGTGACTCTTACTCCCCCACACTTGCAAAAATTTCATCATGATAGTGTAAGAATTTGTTACTTACGTAGAAAAAGTGTTGATTAATTGTTTTTAGACCTTTTCTTTTATGAAAAAAAAAATGTTTCCGAAGGCGTTTTCGACTAGGAAATTTTCAAGCAAGCGGCAGCAGAAACCATGTATATGGCTATCTTAATTAAATAAGTTAAAATGAGCTATTATTACTTAATTATCTCTTCTATTTATGGTCTTGTAATAATTAAGATATTTAGTTTCATGAAGTTTCTTTGAAATTTATGATCGATGTGTATTTTAATATGTTTGTGGACTTCTTGGGCGATTCCATAAGTGAATTACATAGTGCTTTATCATGTATTCATGTGCTTTAATTTTCAGTTTTACTGCAAACTGTCGATTTCAGTTTCTTCAGTTTTACTTTATTACTACTGAGGATTCAATTGATCAATTCTTACTAGAGAATATTTGAATGGACTTCAATTCAAAAATGAAACGTTTTGGGTATATCATCATTTCATTTAATAAAATTAGTGTTGCAGCTATATTTATATAAGTTAAAATAAAACTATTTTTATAACAATTCATACACTAATTAATGACTAAACCTTGTGTTATAGATATTGAAGGAATTCGGTTCCCAAGAACCAAAACCGAAACATAATTTTAAATCCAGGAAAGTATTAAAACAAATTGCGGAACAAATTGCGGAACTTACTAATCTGGACGCCATCGCTAATATTCTAGATCTTGCTAGTGACTCTGCCTCACCAGGACTGATCTCCAAACTTTGATCTCCTCGTTACAAACTCCACCAAACGGTGAGATTCTACCAACTAGAGGTAGAGCCATGTTTCCACGACTGATCGCGGAAGAAGAACTCGAAGGGAGAGAAATATAACTATATGGGTTCTCTCAATATGAGAGCACTCAAGCCAACACATGGATTGAGCAACTTGAATGATGGGGAATCACTCCTATTTATAGGAGAATGGGAAAACTCCCAACTACTAACTATCCGATGTGGGACTTATTTAAAATAGCCCACATTTAGGGATGGCAATTTGGGTGGATCTTTAGGATACCCGTCTGAATCCACCCGTAAAAAATATCCGATATCCGTCGGATACCGGATATCGAATAGGTTACGGATATTGGAAAATAAAAAATTAACTATCCGGTATCCGTCCGAAATGAACGGATAGTTAGGGTACCCGGTATCCGATATCCTATAATATAAATATTTTATTATATTTTATTCATTTTTTACTATATTTTATTTTATTATATTTTATACATTTTTTACTATATTTTTAATTAATTTATTTTAATTAACGGATATTGGGTATCAGATATCCTATATATTCGATTTTTGAATTAAGATATCCTATCCTATATCCATTATTTTAGGGTATTTCGGATATTTAGGGTACCCGTCGGATACCGGATATCAGATAGGATAGGATACGGATATTGGAAAAAATGAACGGATGCGGATATGGATAGTGAAAAAATGAGCGGATACCCACCCGTTGCCATCCCTACCCACATTCCAATGAGTCAACCTATAACCCAATTGGACTCCCACATGGGCGGATATTTAGCCCACAAAATTCAACATACTCTCACTCGCACATGGTGGGAGGTCTATGACATTCCTTAACACTAAAGGAATTCTCTATCTCTCAATCTCTTGTCGTTTTCTTTCATACTCCGTGTCAGTCGTGACCGCTTGGCACGATATGTGGGAGCCTTATTCTAGAAGCCTTTTAGGCCCAACAATAAGTGATACTACAACCCAAAAGGTGTGATGATGTGACCACTTGTCTCATCCAAAAAATAAAGTGTCATGGTTCCCTAGACATGTCCATATACACAGCTAGTCCAATCCCTCTAAGTCTACGACAAGACTAGGACTTTAACCACACTCAATTGTGATAGGTATCCACATCTATGAGATCCTACAAAAGGATCACATAATGGGTCGACCTCAGAATACTACCACACATGTATATGTCAACAAAGTCTTCCTTTCGCCCTCTTATCAATTAGATTAAAGATAGTTGCTTTCCCGACTGTCTCCCATCGGGCCGTATTTTACCATAGCCTCTTGGAAAGAAATCAAAGTAGCATGCACTACCTTCTCTCTTCATGACAGAGTCAAAGTGCACAAGGGTACCTTCTTGAAAAGACTGACACATCCTTTCAGGGACTCACACAACATTGAAGCAGGGATTGATTCACATGCTTCCCCCTGCAGTTCTTAAAGCTCATGCGGTATGAAACCCATGTTGTGGTGTTCTCGAGTGTATGTCGATTTCGATCATTCATCTTTACACCACACAGACCGTAGTCCAGATTCATCTAGAATCTGACTTGAGATTGCTACCACACTTCACTCGTTTCTCACAGTGCCAAGCAGAGCACTCACGTCTGGTTACAGGCATTATGAATAGCGGGGATTCATAATTCGATCATAAGACTTTCTCGTTGTCTTAGTAGATCTCATCTTAGTACAGTTACTAGGGCAACTTATTTATTCTTTATTTGGTGTTTTCCTGTCCAACACTCAACGCTTTTGAAGCTGCCTCTAGATATTCACACTTTATGCAACCATGGTGGTGAGGAAAAACATTCAATTCTCATCTTGGCCCACACCATTTGTGTGTCCAAGACGATTGCTCGGGTGAGAGAGCCAACTTCCCAAGCCTGTACGACATACTTTGCGTATTGTATAATATTCTTACATCTTGATTCACACAAAATAAATGTATGCCTTAGCAATACACCATTTTTATGATCAAGAAATAGTGCTTTTCTAAAGCTTGTCCTCATGAAATAAAGTTTAACACATAAACTGTATTAAATTATCTTGATCTATGCAACCCTATAAATTTCACATGTCACAAAACATGTTCTTAAGTGTTGGTGATACCACTGAAGAGTACATTGAGGAACCTATGTCCCTTCAAGAATCACTCATACTTATAGGAGAATGGAAAAGCTCTCAACTACTAACTATCAAATGTGGGACTTAATTAAAATAGCTCACATTCCAATGAGTCAACCCATAACTCAATTGAACTCCCACATAGACGAATATTTAGCCCACAAAATCCAACAGATATATATAGCTCGGACGTTATATAGCTTTTTGTTTCTTCTCCCGTTTTCAAATTTTTAAGTTTACTTTTCACACTTTTAACTTTTCTATGAAAGTTACAACAAAAGTTTAAGGAGAAATTCCAACTTTCAAGCTCTTTTTAAAATAAAATAAAGAAATTATATATTAAAATGCAGGGGAGAAATTAATAATTTTTGGTTGATGATAAGAAACATTAATATTGTAACTTTTGGTTGATGAGAAGAAATGCCTAAGGTTCTCATTATATATTATTTGTTGGATTATTTCTATCAAATACTTGAGGAATACCTCAAGGATGTGGCTTGAGTTCACTACGTTTTCATTGTAGAGTCCAGATGTTGATGTTGCATTTATGAGGTATGATCAACTCCTTCATGGTATTTGTTGAAAGTTGTTTATACATTAGATAATAGATCAGTACTTTATTAGGAAATGAAACCTTGATATTCCTAGAGTCTATCTCTTTCACGATTAATAAAGGTTGTTCTTTAAACATGTTATTTATATGGTTGGTTTACTAAAGAGTGTTTTATTCACCTAGAAAGCATAATTAGGATTATTATTAATTGTTTATATTTGTTCATTATTCCAATACTACAATAATAAAGATTTCCTTGAAGAGCTTTGACAAATGTTCATATTTCCTCAGTTTTGGTTGAGTGATGATTGATTGTGTTTGAGTCTAAATACATCAATTAACTTGAATAAGTAAATGCACATTAATTATCTGTTATCTATCTTGAATGAACTATGATAGTTCATCTCTAGGGTTTTCTCTCCAGTATTGTTTTCATATTCATTATTCATTAATTCGTGACAACTTTTATACTCAAATTTATAACCTACAAACCCTCATCACAAACCCTCATCACAGTTCTCTTAGTCTTATCACAACGAGTTTCGCTAGAGATTCGACCTTGGGTTAGCATCTATATTATATTTTAAATAATGGTATACTATTACACAAGCAATAATCTGTATTGGAATTTGAAAACTGCAAACTACATAGACTGAAGTTGAACCACCACCTTATTAATTCCCAAATGAGCAAATCTCCTTTCTCAATGATGGAATCCTATCAACCACACAAACTATATATATGTGTGACAACAATATCTATTTGACTTTTCAATGCTAGTTTGCTAATCCATAACTGGAAACGCTATCTAACGATCTTTCAGAGAAAATGACTTCTAATAAAACTTGAATTTGAGTTAGATCTTACTTATAAGGATTAAAATACCTTTCAATTCAAACCAACCATTTATTATTGGTATCAATATTGAGTAAACTAACATTCTAGCCCTAAAATTATAAAGGTGTTGTCATTTTATTAGTCCTTAATTAATTTTTTTGAAAATATTTAATCTAGTCCTTAATTAGCTAGTCTCTCCCGTGAATACTCTAGTAGTGTACGTAAAACTCAAGCTTTGAAGGGACTAAATTGCAACATTTCATAAATCTTCGATGACTAATTGAAATAAAATTTTAAAAATTCAAAGATTAAAATTACAGTGCCCACATAATTCAAAGGGTAGATTAATAGTTTACTGGTACCAATACCTAATATTAACCAACTAAAGAGATGCATAAGAACTTGTATTTTTTTTTTCTTGATATGCAAAAAGTTTAGGTGAGTAGGGGCCAGGGGCTCACCAAGGCTAGGGCAGGCCTCCAGGCTCTATGAGCGCTTACAGAGGTACTTACAGATAGCCTACCAACAAGGCCCTCACATCGGCAACGGGATTCGAACTCACGACCTTGTGGGTTATGAGTTAACTCCTTACCAACTGGGCCAACCTTTGTTGGCATAAGAACTTGTATTTTTATTTTAACCAAAATGGGTGTAAAATATTTTTGTCTAAAGTGCACATTTGGTCTCATAACTTTGGCAAAAATTTCAATTTGGTCCCATAACTTTTTTTGTTGCAATTTTGGTCCCATAACTTTGGCAAAGGTCTCAATTTGGTCCCATATCTTTTTTATTGCAATTTTGGTTCCATAACTTTTGAAAATGTCTCACCGTTGGTCCCAATACTGATTTGCATCCATTATTTGTCGCTAAAGATGATCTGACATACTGAGTTGGATGATGACGTGGCAAATATGGTGAAGTTATGGGACGGATTGAAATCAGCTTGGGACCAACGGTGAGACGTTTTTAGAAGTTATGGGACCAAAAGGGCATTTTAACCAATATTTTTTAATGATCATATACATATATATATATATATATATAGTCAGATTATTAAAAATTAGGACTCTGGAGAAGTTTAAACTCTTCACATGCACGAGCCTTTAATTTCTTTGTATACTAATGCTTGAAAGTTTAACCTAAATCTAGATAGCAATATCTAATTAAATTGAAGCGAAATGTTGAATATTATTGCTCAATTATTGAGAAGAAAAAGTCAATAAAGGTACCAATCGATAGATATGAATGAGGTTTGAAAGGGATTGAATTGGCATGAGTTAGTGACTGTGGAGCAGAAAGAAAGAAAGTTGGGTTGGGCAAGTGATAGAAGCACTATGTGTAGTAGATTTAATTTAAAGAAAGGGAAATAAATAAAAAAGAGTAAATTAATGATTTGATCTCTAAAAAATAGTAGATTTTTAAATTTACTCATTTTGTTAAAGATATTAACTAAAAAACATTAATGAAAAATCTGATATTTTTCTAGATATATATATTTTTTACATTAGACTTAATAATTGATGTTAAAACATCTTTAAGAGACATTTAAGGACTAAATTGAAAATTTTATCATATTTCAAAGACAAAA
This sequence comes from Chamaecrista fasciculata, assembly GCA_003254925.1. Classification (NCBI taxonomy): domain Eukaryota; kingdom Viridiplantae; phylum Streptophyta; class Magnoliopsida; order Fabales; family Fabaceae; genus Chamaecrista; species Chamaecrista fasciculata. Next base: position 195,999 of record QANZ01049244.1, read on the forward strand.
TTATTAATTTACACTATATAAAAAGAAAAGGAAACAAAGGGGGAAAAAAGGAAGATAATAAATGAGCACTAAAGTCCCTTTATGTATGATTCCATGGCTATATTCTCACCAACATGTAATTATCAATCATCCCTTCTATTTCAATCTCAAAAGCTATATACATCATGTTGGATATTTTATTATAAAATAAATGTTGCCATGGGAGTTTTGGTTTTTTGTGGACCGTTGGCTCATGGTGATTAAAAGGCATTGAAGATAGAATTAAAGGCAATTATTTAAAGACAAATTAATTTGAGTAATTGAGTCAAACGTTTTGCTAGCCTTGGATATATATATATATATATATGTGCTTGTTGAGAAAAATATAAGGAGAGGATATATATATGTATATGGAAGCCGTGTGTGCAAAAACGTGAGAAAAAATGAGGAAGTGATTCAATCTTAAAAATATTATGTTAAGATATGTAGTTTTGTATATTTGGATAGAGAAAAGGTGTGGGGGACAGAGTCCTATCTATCATCTTTGTGCAGAGGTGATAGATCAAACAGGCGAGTACTGGGCTGTTGTATCCTGGAGGTAACACGTCAGTGTACCCAATGCACCGGGTGATGTGACTAAATCAACCCGTGGGAGGCGTGAAATTACCTTAAAGAAAGCGAGATATCCGTGCCTCAGCCCAGGACCACGCATTTTGTTTTACTAACAATTTTATCTTGTTTTAGTGTTTCTCTTGTTTTCAGGTAGCAACTCCAACACATCATACATGCATGCATGACCCCTTTCCATCTTCTTGGAGGAGTGTAGGACCTACCTAAACTCTACCCTACGTGTTCCTCACGATGTACAACATGAAGATTATGAATTAGATTTTACCTTGTAAACATGCATGTCTTTTTGAGTTTTGAATCAGTCAAAACACTCATAACCCTAGGTATCTCAATTCAGTCTAATAAAAATATATAATTATATTTAATAAATTAGTTTATAGAAAAGTGTTTTTAATGACATTTTCAGTAAAAGCAATTTATATTCGAGACATTGTTAAACAATACATATAAGTATTTCTTTCAAAACAGAATACAAATATGAAATTATCATGTTGAGAGAAATTAATTATTAAATAACCTTATTCGCTAAGTTCAATTGTAACTTTGTTGGAGAACCTTGTAGCAAATACATACGGAATTATATAATGTATATAAGTTTTGCCATGATTATATATATCTTTTCTATCTATAAAAAAGCAGGTTGCTTCAAAGATTTGGTTTCCTATAATACCCTTAAACATACATTTTCATTTCTCAAAGATACTTGTAATTGAATAGATACATGGCAGTGAACAATTACATCTACACGCAAAGTCATGACGCTTGAGTGAAAAAGGTTTTACTTACTCTGTCATTATATAATACAATGATTCATTGATTCTTGTGAAAAACACGCTCAAGAAAGGATTAAAACAAGAATTAGCATTGACGCCTTGGCCTCTTCCCTACAAACATGATTTAGGATTAAAAACATGATTCAGGGAAGTCGCAAAAATGAACAAGGTGTGGGATTGATTAGGAGAAAGGGGTGAAAGAAAGGGTGCGTAAATATGCTGGAAAACAGCTTTACTTTTGTTGCAAACTTTAAGGGGTGTTCATGTGCTGTGTAAGTAAGTGAACGGTTTGAAAAAGTAAACGGACTGGTTCATCTTTATATGTGATTGCGGATACAAACATATCACAAGAGTATATATCTTAATAATGATAATTGACAAGAAGCAATATATATAAGAAAAAGAAGCAAATTAAATCTCCATTTATTATTGTATGAGAAAGAGAACAGAGCATTAGCGTGATCTTTTACAGAAGTTGTGTACTTTTGGAGTTGGGGAATTAAAGCCAAAAACAATGTAGTTGGACATCTTCTGGTTAATATGAGACGTGTAGCCATGGTATGAAGTAATAGGATAAGTGTTTTTTTTTTTTTCTGATGAAAGAAGTAGGATAAGTTGAACGAACACGATTATCTTATATTATATGGCTCCACCCCTTTCTGGTCGTCCATGTTTAAAACTATAGTCTATGAAATTAAAAATAAGAGAAAATTCACTATTTGGTCTCTCTTTCTTTATTAAGTTAACAATTTAGTCCCTTATTTATTTTACATACATATTTTCGTGCCCGTTAGGGCACGAAAAGCAACTAGTCTACTATATGGGAAATTATTGGAATTTTGGCCACAATCACACTTTAAGGATCCAAGATCATAACAAACCACTTTTTTAGGAGTATATAATATATTCTTTCACAATTTCTCTCTCATTATTTTTTTTTGTAAAAATTTCTCTCTCATTATTGTTGAGAGGGAGTGGAAAAGCATAAAATTTTATTTGTATTGGGTTAATTAATTTTTTTTTAATATGGTTGTTTTTTTACTGTTGGAACATTGTTATATTTGTAAAATATTGCATCTTTTACTATGTTTGATCAAACAAACTCTATTTTTTCCTTCGTATTTTNCAGGTGTACAAGAGAGGCAAGCTGATGACTAAACCCATGCAGGACTCTCCGGGTCAGTCCAGCAACTCGTAACCCCTTACGTAATTGAACCATGACTCTCATTCCAGCATCTAGTGCGTGCATCCCTATGCACTGAGGTCATGCTAATCTTAGTTCATTTTCGCTCCCACGAAAACAATCGATCAGGGACAGATTTAGATTAATTATCATATAATTAATCATGGACGTAATCACAGTAAACATGCTAATAATGTGAAAACCATTAATTTATCCCTATAAATTAATCCATATGTTCATAACATACATCAAAAGGATTGGCCCTAGGGCACAATTCCTATCACTACCACCTATCAAGAAGCTATCGTGGATCCCAACTCTGAGAAATAGGTTGAAGCCATGAAGGCTAAGATGTAGTCCATGTATGACAACAAGGTATGGACCTTAGTTGATGCACCTAAAGGTGTAAAAGCCGTAGGGTGCAAGTAGGTTTTCTAAGAGAAAACCGACATGGATGGCAACGTCAATGTCTTCAAGGCGAGGCTAGTTGCAAAGGGATTTACGCAACGTCATGGTGTTGACTATGACGAACGTTTTCGCCTGTTGCGATGGCCAAGTCCATTAGGATCCTCTTTGCCATAGTCGCATATTATGACTATGAGATATGGCAAATGGATGTCAAAACAGCATTCCTTAATGGAAGGCTGCCCGAGGATGTGTAGGTGACACAACCTGAGGGGTTTGTATGTCCAGAGGAACCAGTAAAGGTGTGCAAGATTCAGAAATCCATTTATGGATTGAAGCGAGCATCACGGAGTTAGAATCGTCGTTTTGATGAGGTAGTCATAAGAGTTTGGCCTCCTACAAAACACTGACGAACCTTGTGTTTACAAGAAGGTTAGTGGGAGCACGATTGTGTTCTTGGTGCTATATGTCAATGACATATTGCTCATTGAAAATAATGTTCCAACCTTAAAGATTGTGAATCTTGGTTGTGAAATTTTTTTTTTCAATGAAGGACTTAGGAGAAGCTGCCTATATTCTAGGCATTAAGATCTATAGAGATAGATCTCGTAGGCTTCTTGGATTGAGTTAGAGTACATGCTTGGATGAGGTACTGAAGGGGTTCAGTATGCATGATTCCAAGAAGGGATTCATACCAATGAATCAAGGATTGACCCTGAGCAAGAAACAGTGTCCCAAGACACTTATTGAGCGAGGGCGCATGAGTGGCATCCCTTATGCTTCGGCAATAGGATCCATCATGTTGTGTACTCGACCCGATGTGTCGTTTGCCCTAAGCGTGACAAGCCGGTTCCAACGAGACCCTGGTGAGTATCATTGGACTGTTGTCATAAGCATCCTTGAGTACTTAGGAAGAACTAAGGATGAATTCTTGGTTTATGGTGGAATTGATGTGTAAGTGGTTACACAGGTGCCCGTTTTCCAAAACCTACCAAGAGAAATTTAAATCGCAGTATGGATACGTGTTTCTCCTGAACGGTGGCATCGTGAGTTGGAAAGGTACCAAGTAGAGCACGATTGCTGATTCTACGACAAAGGGTTGGTCACGTGGAGACGCAGACCGTAAAACTAGTGTCTGAGGTGTGATTGGTGGTCACCCTGTGGAGACAGGAAGACACCAAATGGGATTGGATCCCCACTGATGTTCCGACAGTTATATATATATATACACTCAGACATGATCACCTAGAGATGGTGATATCAAGATATGTAAAGTAGCAAACGAGGATGATGTTGCCAGTCCTCTTACGAGATCCTTAGCACAGGTCTTACATGAGCATCATGTAATGTCAAATGGAGATTAGACACATTAATGGATGTTCCTAGTGTAGGAACAGTTTGATTAATGATTGTACCTAGTGCAAGTGGGAGTCTGTTGGAGATTGTGCCCTAGGGCCAATCATTTTATAAATATGTTTTGAACATATTGATTAATTTATGGAGATAAATTAATGGTTATCATATTATTAGCATGTTTACTATGATAACAGTCTGTGATTAATTATGAGATAATTAATCTAAATCTGTCCCTGGTCGACTGTTTTCGTGGGAACGAAAATGAACTAAGACCAGCATGACCTCGGTGCATAGAGATCCATGCACTAGATGCTGGAACGAGAGTAATGGTGCAATTACGTAAGGGGTTATGAGTTGCTGGACATGACCCGGAGAGTCCTGCATGGGTTTGGTCATCAGCTTGCCTCTCCTGTACGCCTGTCACGACGCCTTAGACCTGAGGTCATCATTATTCCGGCGTTGCAGTTGTCAGACTTTGGCTTAGTCTAACGTTGCCCGTAGCAGGGTAGCCATAAGGGCTAGGTACGAGTTTGGTTGATTGTCGTGCTGAGGAATGTGGATTGGCCAAGATGGGATTTTGTCCCTCATTAACATGAGAGATATCTAACTGGCGCCCTCGATGAGTCTGTCTAGGAAATGCGTGGCCACGCTGGGAAATGGGACTTACTCAGGAAATCGAGAAAGTTGAGGTTTGGATTATGGATGACTTTCCTGTGCCTAATCCATGAGCAAGATATCGTGTGACAATAGGGTCTATGACAAGGTAGTACTAAGGTTAAGTTGGTTTTGGTAAAAACGATAACTCACGTGTTTTGGGTAGTCGTGATGGCTTGCTAGAGTCCGCTCACGACTTGTAGGTCATGGAGATGGCCTGCTGCCAACTTCACGTGGGGCCTGCTGGGTCACACATGAGCAGGATCAGGACACCGTTTAAAAGGGACACGAATTAGGGTTAATTCGTGGGTCACTCCGGTGGCACAATTTAAGAGACAGCAAAATGTCTGGGACATTAAGTCTTGTCTTAATTGATCTACAGTTGTGAAATATTTAAATTTGTGGGACAAGTTTAAATATAATAATTGTTAAATGATTAGTGGGGATTAATTATTTACAATTAAAATATTAGGGAAAAATAATTCAGATAAGATTCTTAAAAGTTAGGAAATTATTGAATTATAAAATTCCCCAATATTATAAGAGGTTGGCGCCTCTTTTGGTCATTTTAGATTAATAAAATTGTTTTATTAATTTAAATCATGAGTTTGAATTCAAAAGATTTGATGGAGATATCATAAGATTTGAATCAAATAGATTTGGTGAGATCTCAACTCAGGATCTTTGGGAAATCATGACTTCCTAAGAGTTAGGAATGTTTTTGATTTATAAAATTCCAAGGATAATAAGAGGAGCATGGCGCCATCTTGGAGGATCTTTAAGGGAGATTTGATCTCTCATTTGATTCTCTAAGATTACGATTTGAATTTAAATTAAATATTATGGTAATATTATAATTTGAAATTCAATTCATGAAGCCATATTATTATGATTATGGAATTATAATAATGCTCTAAAAGTAATTATTAAAAACCCTAGGCTAGGCGCCTAAGGGAGAGAGAGAGAGCTCATTTGTGATTTTGTTTTCCTCCTTGTTGAGAGAGATAGAAAATCGCCATTCTCAAACCCTAGCTTCCCAAGTGAGAGAAAATTTTGGCTCTCAAGAGTTGAGAGAGGAAAAATCGAGTTTGCCTAAGGAGTTAGGAAATTCGATTTGAGGTTACCAAAATTAGGGTTTTGTGAGAGAAGGAAAAACAAGAAGGAGTTCTTGTTGGGGAATTCCTTTTGCGCCACCTTGTTTCATTCAAGAAGGAGTTCTTGAAGTCAAAGTCACTGTAGATTGGTCCCTAGTTCTTTTGGAGAAAAGAATAGAAGGCTAGCACCTTGGTGCCCAGAAAACTGTTCGTGTGGATCACCGGCAGAGGGAGGACGCTGCGAGTGGACTCCTAGAGGACGCCTTGTACAACCTGTTGGGAAATCACAGAGGGAGCGCAGCGGAAGAAATTAAAAT
>QANZ01049257.1:0-11841 GCA_003254925.1 Chamaecrista fasciculata
AACATATCTATAGGATGATTGACCCTAGGGCACAATCTCCATCATACTCCCACTTTCACTAGGTACAATCATTAATCAAACTGTTTCTAACTCTTAGAAACATCCATTAATGTGCGTCTAATTCCCAATTGACGTTACATGGTTTCATGTAAACCTGTGGTGGGGTTTAGCAAGAGGACTGGCAGAATCCTCGACTGCTACTTTTACATATCTTAGTATCACCATCTTGAAGTGATCTTGTCTGAGTACATCACTGTCGGAATGTCAGTGGGGAAACTCTTTCCCGCTTAGGCGTCTTCCTGTCTCTCCAGGATGACTTTTAAGCATACTTCAGACATTAGTTTTTACCGTCTGCGTCTCCACGCGACTAACCCATTCTTGTAGAATCAGCGATCGCATTCCGCTTGGAACCATTCCAACTAACGATCTCTACTGTTCAGGGAATACATTTTCATTACTGCGATCAATCTTGGTTGGTTTGACTAATGGGCTTCTTGTGTAACCACCTTACACATTAATTCTTCCATATACCAAGAATTTGTCTTTAGTGCTTCTTAAGTACTAAGGACTTTAATGATAATCTTCCAGTGAACCTCAACAGGGTCATAGCTTATCATTTACAGGGCAAACGACATATTGAGTCTAGTACAGCATGATGGATCCTATTGCCAAAGCACGTGGGATGCCACTCATGTGTCTTTGCTCATCATGTGTTTCAGGAAACACTGATTTTTGCAAAAGACTAATCCTCTTGATTCATCACCATGAATCCTTCTTGAAGTCTCTCATACTGAACTCTTCAGTATCTTATTCAAGAATGTACTTCTTGACTCAATTCTAAGAAGCTCCTTTGAGAACTATCTCATAGATCCCAGCTTCTTATCCTTCATTGAAAGTGATTAACCTATTTAAGATTCTCAATCTCAGGGATAGTAATGCAGCTTTCAACTAGCTATATGTGCACGACATATAGCACCAAGATTGCAATTGTGCTCCCACTAACCTTTTTGTAAACATAGGACCCATCTAGGTTTTGTATGAAGTTAAACTCCTTTGGTGTTTTCATCAAAACAAAGATTAAAGATTCTTGACATGTGGCGGGCTCACCACGCTCCTAGAGCAACACATCCCTGCTCTCAATGACCAAAGATCCCCATCTTTGAAATTGAGAACGTGTTCTGTCAGAACTTCATTGTCCTTATGTTCTAGAGTAGCTTCCACAACTCTTGCGGATTTTCTCTAGTTTTCGTCTGTGCCTCTGATTTGTTTTGTGGATCTTGAACTCTTCAAGATTCATTTTACTCCCACTGTTTCTTTTGGAAACAACGAATCCCTTTCTAAAAGGTATTCTCCCTTGACTACAAACTCTTTGTGGTCAGATGGGTAGTAGGCTTGATATCCCTTCCTTAGGGTATCCAACAAAATCGTAACGAGACATTAAGAGACTCCCTATTCCATATCTCATATGGTGTTCTCCAGACGAAACGGCTTAGTGTGAAGTCAACAACTTCTAGAACACACCCCTTGAGGTTGGTATAAGATCAATTATCCTAGATCAAACCTTATCTAATAGGGTTTGACATCTTTTCTTAAAACACCATCCACCATGGGGTCTTAAGTAAGAGTGAGTTGTGAGACTCTCTCACAGCTTCTAAGACGTACAGCAAAGTTTTTGACTCAAATCCTAATCCTTTGATCCAATCGAAGATTCAAGATTTGTTGTCTAGTTAATTTTCTACTTCGTTTTGAAATCTCTATTTCAAAAGGACTCCAACTTGTGTTTCAAAAGGATAGCCGTAGATCTAACCTTTGAAGCATTCAGTAAGAGTTTTTACTTTTAGCTTAAACACTTATGGGTCCTCATACATCAACCATGTATGATCTCCATTAAGTTAGACATTCTATTACTGCAAGCAGTAAATGAAAAGCCTCTTGTTATCTTTCCATTTTAAACAAGGCTTGCGAGCATCACATGATTCCAAATCATGAAGCTTCAAGGCGGTTCTTGTTTGTATGGCCTAAATAACAATTGCCAAAAGTCTGTATCGATGTTATAAATATTGTTATTGTTCTAGTTTAAATATAATGAATACCTTTGCAAATCATATAAGCATATAAACATTTATTTAAAATAGAAACCATTCTTCAATGTTTACACAAAATCTACCTAATCTAATAAGGAGAAAAACCAATGTTTAAACATTCAAAGAATAACAAAACTAGCCCAAAGAGGGCGATCGAAGCTTGCATGTTCCCTCAGTAGCAACGGCAGCAACATTTGCTCCATTGTCCACATCTAGGTCCATCTCGCTTCCGTCCTCGTTTTCTACCGTCTCTGAAGACCCTGCACATCAAATGTGAGAATCACATGTGTATCCAATACTCAAGTGATTTAAGTAGAAAAACAGAACATTTTATAACATAGATACCTGAAGTAGAGGCTTTAACGCACTTTTGCTTCTTTTGATCTTCCCAGTAGTATTTGCACTTTCTCATCGCGTGTCCTGACACTTGACAGAAAGAACAGAATACTTCCTCTGAGGGCTTTGCCTTCTTGGCAGGAGATTGAGGGTCGTCCTCTGGCTTGGTCTCACCATCCAGCTCGATTCCCTTTTTCTTTTCTTTGCCCTTTAACTTCCTTTCCCTTTTCTGGATCATGAATGCCTCAACAGACTTGAGCATCCCATGCAACTCAGAAACTGTTTTCTCTGTTCCTCTCCTTAAGAAGCTTTTTATGAACGGGTCATAGCTCTTAGGCAGTGAGCACAGGATTATACCAGTGGCAAACTCTTGTGCAACAGGGAAACCCAGCCTATCAAGGTGATCCACATACCCTCTCATCCTCATGACATGGTAATGGACAGATTCACCTTCAGCCATATTGCAAGACATAAGAGCCTTAGTGGTCTCATATCTATCTTGTCTGATTTGGTAGCTAAACATTTCTTTGAGACGAGTTATCATCTCAAATGCCATCAATTGATCTAAGCCCTCATGTAGCTCTGGAATCATTGTGTCTACCATCAGACAAGAGACCTCCAGCGAGTCATCGAAGTGCTTCTCCCAAGCCCTCCACTCTGCTCCTGGAGCGCCCTTGGCAGGCTCATTGGGAATAGGCCTGTCCAGAACATAGAGCCTCCTCTCTTGGGTGAGAACTATTCTCAGATTTTGAAACCAATCGAGGAAGTTTGTTCTGGTCAGCTTATCCTTCTCAAGGATAGGTCGCAGTGAAAACGATGAACTATTGTTTGCCATTTTTGATTCTACAATTTTAAGATATGAAAAATTTATTAGCAGATAAAATACTTCCACTATTTTATAAAACTCAGTGAAATTTATTATTAGTGGCTAAGATCCATATTTCACCAAAATTTACCGTCGCGGAGGCGATCATGCACCTTTTGGTTATTTAGGTAGGTAACTCTTACCAATCACATCTCATGTGACTCTTAGATCCTTATGGGACTGTATCATCTTATGATACTTATTATGGCATGTTTATCCCATCTAATGCCTTGAGGTCCAAAACCGTTTTGATAACCCCATTAAGTCACACGGTAAAACATGCGAATGGCTAAATTCAAGATAACGAGGCGGAGGCCCAACCCTATATCATCAAGGCCCAACTGCCATACGTGTCGCGGAGCCGATCACCGTATCCAAAGAACCAAGATTTCATGACAGAACTCTCCGGGTTGTACAGATTGTATAGGAGAGACCAGCTAATGACTGAACCCATGCAGAACTCTCCGGGTCGGTCCAGCAACTTGTAACTCTTACATAATTGCACCATGACTCTCGTCCCAGCATCTAGTGCGTGCATCTCCATGCACCGAGGTCATGCTGGTCTTGGTTCAATTCAAGTTCCCACTCGAATGAGCGACCAGGGACAGTTTAGATTAACTATCTCATAATTAATCATGGACTGTTATCATAGTAAACATGCTAATAATATGATAACCATTAATTTATCTCCATAAATTAATTGATACGTTCCCAACATATCTATAGGATGATTGACCCTAGGGCACAATCTCCATCAAACATCATCATCAACATTAGTACTGTTTATAACAACATACTCATACATCATCATAATCATAATCGTAATCATCATCATGATCATTAACATATTCATCATAATTATCATCATCATAAACATCATCATATACATCATTATGCTCATCAGCATATTCATCATCATACATTAAAACATAATAAGTAAGTCAGACATACTTACCTGGCCATCCATGCAAATGCATATGCTATTCAATGGCTTCATTCTTTCATTCCTTCTTTACTTTCATTACTTCCTTTACATCATCTTTCCATCATCATGACTGGTCGTGGCCGACGTGCCACTCGACCCGAGTACCTTCACGGTTCAACTAGCAGTTGGCCTTCCCGAGCGTCCCCAGGCGTGTACACAATCCATGGCCACTGGGGGCGGATATCCCGTCCCAGTCATCATCATTAGGCTCACAGGCCTCTGGGTAGGTCTCACCACCATCCCAGTCATCATTATCATGGTGATCACTTTGTTTAAGTTCATTTCATCGTGCCGAAGCACCCTTTCATTTGTTATCATTTCATATGCTTCACACATATGTCATTCGTCATGCTTGATCACCATATCATCATACATCATGTCATGCACATTTACACATACATCATACATCGTTCATTCAACATGTTCATCATGTACATCACGTACGTCATATATTCATCATGTTCGTCATTCATTCATATACATCATTCATTCATATTCATATGTTCATCATACATTCATACATGCTTTAACATTCATACATCATTTATCACACATTTGTCATCATTCACATGCATAAGCCCTACGTTTGGCACACATTGGGCTAATACTAATCATCACATACAGACCAACATTGAAAACTGTGCAGGGAGCCAATTTTTGGCACCTCACTGCCAACCTAGCCGCGGACCCATGGTGGTGAGCTCCGTGGCGAACTCCCAGAAAACTGGGCCTTAAAACCCAAGTTTCCAGAGTTACATTTTGGTCCCTAAACAGTCTCAAATCAAGTCTGATCACAACCAAGCTTCACATACATACAATTTCAAGCTTCCTAATTACAGATCTAACATGAAAGTGCATTTTCACTTATATCAGTATACTTACATTTCTTTCATTTTAGTCCCTATCATCAATCAGACAATATCTGATCATCATGAAAATTCATACATACCAAATATTGACTCTCCTGGTCATGAATCTGCCATCAGATTCAACATGAAAATAGTTTACATAACTGAACTAACAGTTTTCATTCTTTTCACTTAGGTCCCTACCCGAGACCAAACTATCTCCAAATTGGACCAAATTTCATATCCACTGATTATTTCCATTCTTTATCACAGATCTATGCTCAGATCCAACATGTAAAGGGGTTTCATACCCAAATCGAAAATCACATCTTTATTCTTTCTAAAATCATGAAATCATACCAAATCAACTTAGATTTGCATGAAATTTACATATGTCATGCTTTTCATAGTGAGGAACTCGAATCCAGCATCAAATTTAACATGCAAGACACTTAGGGACTAAAAACAGTGAAAAGGACTAAACTGTAATTTCAGAAATCATGTAGAAGTGAGAAAACAAGCTCAAGGAGAGAGTTAAGAGTCTCCTACCTCTAGATCTTGATGAAATCCAACTCCAGTAGCACCTTGGAACTTTCTCTCACTGAATTCTAGAGCCTCTCTCTAGAATCCAAAAATGAAGCTAAAAATGAGAAAAATCGGACTAACCTGCAAATTTATACTACATGGTACCTTGCCACGAACCCCTGGTGGCGAGCTAGGCGGCCAGCTGCCTGAAATATTTACAAAAATGCCATTCCGCACAATCTTTCCTATATCACTTTTTAGCCTTCAAAATACATTTCCTTCTTACATTTAAGTCCTTTTTCGCTTGCGTTTAAGTCCCTAAAGTCCCATACTTTACATTTTCGAGTTCAATACTCATAGTACCATCATTAACTCATCATTCCTCATTTATATGACCTTTCCAAAGGTCGAGATGTTACAAATATAATAATTTTATAAAATAAATATATTATTATATTATATATATATATATATACACACACAAATTTGAGTATGTAGGGTGTATGTGTGTGTGAGAGAGTAAGAAAAAGAGAAAAGAAAATAATAAGAAATGATGAATAGAGAGACAGATGTAAGGGTATAAATAAAGGTATTTTANGAAAGTTGTAAGAGTAATAAATAACGGTATTTTAATATGCAATTTACCAATATGCCCTTTGAGTATTTTATTATTTTATAGTAAAGAGTAGGTAATTATAAAAAATGGATCAGCTGAATTATGTTTGCTAAAATATTGCTAAAGTATTATTTATTGATCATTGGATGAGTTGACTAACAATTTATGTATTGACTTTCAAATTGAATCAACAGTGTGGATGAAATACTGCATCCACCGTACTATGGTTGAACCACTCCCGTAATTATAGGTAGTTGAGTAGGAATATGTTAGTAATTTGGGAAGATATAAAAGAGATGAAGATGAAAATAAAAGGAGGAGAACATAACGGTAAAACAAACAAGATATTATACTATAGTTCCAGTATTAAAGGAGTATTGAGAGATAAATGAGAGATAAAGGAAAAACAAAAGATATTATACTGTTGCAATTAAACACATAGTTCAATAGGAGGGTAAGTGCAATTTCCCCTATATTTTTTCATAACCTTCTTTAATTTTGAATGACTTCCGAAAAATGTTTGTTAAACTACAATATATAAGAAACTACACTGAATTTATTTTAAAGTATGACAGAAAAAAAAAGAAAAAAAGAACAGAGACGAGTTCGACAAATTTCTTTTCAACTCAAGCAATCTCGAGACATATTATACTAATTCCTTATATTTTAAAATTTAAATAAATTTTTATCGAAATAATTGTAATCAGATTTGTTTATTACATATATTTGCTTAAATAATTTTAAGTAAGTCATTTTATGAACCTAAAATCTCATATGTTTTAAATTTAATTTTTTATATTTGATAATAGGCCCAATAACTTGGAAGCTCAGAAGACTTGGACCATTGGCAGTCGAAGCCCAACAAAGGGATCACCCGAGCGTGAACGCCAAATGGTCCCACGTCAGCCAAGAACGCCAACAGCAAGGCGTCTACATGAAGACGAATAAGGAAACATCACCAGATCAATCAGGAATCAATCAGAGGTCAATCAGGATTCCCCTGATTGATTCCCTCATTAATAACGTCTTGCTCACTAAGGCATTCTCACAAGAAAGGAAAGTACGTGGGAGCCAAGGATCACAATCAAATCAGCTGAAGATCACAATCAGATCAGCCAAATCGGTTAAGATTACAATCAACCATTCGACCAAATATGGAAAGATCTCATCAGATCATCCTCTACCAGTATAAAAGGCAAGCCCTTCACACTGGACAAAGGTACGCACTCTAACCATTTTACATTGATTATTGTGCTCAAACCCTTACTAACTTAAGCATCGGAGGTGAATCGCAGGGCCACCCCTGTGCATTCATTAACTTGCAGGCGACTTCCGACCCAGAGTTGCTTCATCGAACCAGGTAAAGCCCTCCGGCCAAAACCAGGTTCATCACTGGCGTCGTCTGTGGGGACTTTTCATTCGAAGTCCTATTTAAATTTTTGTCAGATTGTTGATCTAGATTCATATTTTTCTTTCTGCATACGAACTCGTAGGTTGAATCACGCGAATTTTTGTCCATATTTTTTGTCTTTCTAACCTGTGTGTTCATCGAACCAGAGAGAAATATGACATCCACTCCAGCTGATCAACAGACCTCGGGAGGCTCAGTGGCTCAATCCATGCAGGATTCAACTCTCGCTCCTCCTCCGGGGTTCCCTACCATTCAAGAAGCTCCTGCGCTGCCCAACCTAGCGCCTGGGGGCCTGATCACCATAACGGACGAGGACAGGATCGCTGCACTCAAAGCTGACATGCGCATAGAGATGGAAGCATTGCGCAGAGACATCCGAGACCTGGTCATGGGCAAAGGCAAGCAAGTTGCTGAAGAAGCTGATCCAGAATCCATACCTCCAGAAGGAAATCCAGGGAGCCAAGGACAGCAAGCACCCATGAACCACCGTACACCTGCTCAGGTCGGGGGCCTCAGTCAAACCACTCAACTCACCCAACAACAAGCTTGGTCAGGCGCCTACGCTTACCCACCTCAGGGTTACTATTATCCTCAGGGGTACTATCCTCAATATTACCCCGGATATGGCGTCTACGGAGGATCCACTGGAATGTACCAACCCATGAGCGCCCAGGAACCGGCGCCACCAGCCAATCCGGTGGTACCAGCGAGAGCGCCCCAACTGGCGGAGGGAATCTTCGCTCCTCATGTGCAGGCTGTGGAACTGGACAAGAACTACAAAATGCCTATGAAGCTGACGCCTTACACAGGCGAAAAGGACCCGGAGGACCACTTACTCAGCTTCAAGGTCACCATGAATATCTCCAATCTAGGAGATCCTCAGAGGTGCAAGCTCTTCCCTATAACTCTGGAAGGACCAGCTTTGGATTGGTTCTCAAAACTCCCAGCAGGGTTAGTACACTGCTTCAAGGACTTGGAAGATATGTTTAAGAAACGATTCGCCATCAGCAAGGTGTACAAGCAGCCGATGGCGGTCTTGACCGACATCAGACAGAACAAGGGAGAGTCGTTGCGCGATTACTTGGCAAAATTCAATAAAACATTGCTAAGCATCAAAGAGGTGGACGACAAAATCGCGGTGTACTCATTCCTGGCAGGAATCAGACCAGGCCACACGCACAAGGAGCTCACTCATAGGGCCCCCAAATCCGTTGGTGAGCTTCTCTCAATGGCTGAGGAGTTCATAACAAAAGAAGATCTAGACAAAACCCAGCGCGATCGCTTCGCGAGAATAGAACCAGACGCAAAAAAGCCCTACAGTAAAGGCTCTGAGAAGATTGGTGGGACCCAAACGCCAAGGGGTAGGGATTACTCCTGGCGTCCTTGATCCCCACCTAGGGGGAGACATGCGGTCTACACAGTTCTTGCTGTGTCCCAATCGTAAATCATCCGTGAAATTGCCAACACGGATCTCCTACCAAGACTCCCAGATCGCCCCAGGAGAGCAGGGCGACATGTGGATACCAGCAAGTACTGTAGGTATCACAGAACCGAAGGGCACACCACGGATGAGTGCATCGTCTTGAAGGACGAAATTGAAAACCTGATCAGGTTGGGACGCCTCCTGTCGAGGTTCATTAAGAAAGATGGAAATAGGAGACCTAGAGAAGACAAAAGCACCCGCGAACAGAAGAATCCAAAAAGTGGAGGCGCCGATGGCGAGGAAAAGAAGCGAGATCGGCGCACACCGCCGAGAGACGACAGACCAATCGGGATCATCCACATGATCTCGGGTGGCATTGAAAAGAGTGGCGCCAAGACCCTGTTGGAGATTGTGCCCTAGGGCCAATCATTTTATAAATATGTTTTGAACATATTAATTAATTTATGGAGATAAATTAATGGTTATCATATTATTAGCGTGTTTACTATGATAACAATCCTTGATTAATTATATGATAAATAATCTAAAACTGTCCCTGGTCGATCATTCACGTGGGANGCGAATCACCAAATACTCATTTGAACACTTTTAAACTACACTCTATGAGAATATAATGAAAATTTTTAAATTAATCCGTTTGTCATTTTATTTATAAATTTAAGATATTTTTCATTAAAATATTTCAGAGGAATTTTTTTTTTTTGTGTAATGAACAAGGCCTAAAAAATAACAGTTATACAGTATGAAGGTTAAACACGGGGGAAGGGAAATTGCATAAAAGAAATTGGAAGTGAAAATGATGTTGTTCGACGCTAAATTTGTAGTTGTTGGCGCGACAAATGTTGGCGATGTCTTGAACTATGGTCTCCTCTTTATAGTTGCTCTGAGTTGGGTTGAGGAGCTCAGGGTAGACCTTCTGCAGGTGTCCTTGGACAGACTGGATACCTCTGGCCTGGAGATTAAGCAGGCATTCGCGAATCCCATGGATAACAGTTCTGTTTAGCCGAATCGTGCTATCTTCCTGATAAGTGAAAAATAAGTAGGCTGTCCCAGAGTAAATGTAGAGCGCTCCAAAGGAGTTTTTCTTCATCTTTTTGTCCTTCCACCAAGTAAAATATATATTCCAAGTGTGATCATTTGTGTGTGAAGTGGTCTGTGGGTTGTTCGTGGACTGAGTGGGCTTTTTTCTCTGCGGTAGATTTCGTATGTCCATGATTTGTCTATTGTAAATTCTCATCGTTTCCCATGTCCTCCATACCTCCTCACTAGAAATTGTCTGGTGTTGGAATCTGACATGATTACGGTGAGCGTAAAGCGCCCAAGCAAAGATGAGGATATCCGTAAAGAGTTCTTTGTCATGGTCGTTTTGCTCGCAATTATTAAGGATTGAGCCAAGCCATTGGCGAAACCCGTTAGGAGCAATAGTGCACGGTCTGATGTTGAGGGCTGAGCCTAGCCATGTCCGGTGCGCAAAAGTACATGTCAGGAAAAGATGATCATCGTCTTCAGTCATGTCACAGCCAAAAGTGCATTGTCCATCAATCTTGAATTTCTTCGCCAGAAGGTTTGCGCCAAGGGGTAGTGCGTTATTGAGGCAACGCCACCCAAAGAGTAAGATTTTAGGGGGGCATTGAAGTTTCCAGAAAACTTCCCAACTAAAATTTGTAGTGCAATCCTCCTTAACCAGGCATAAGTACTCTTTACGAACGTTATAATGCCCGTCAGAGGACTTTTTCCAGACTAATCTGTCTTGAATACCTGTTCTGGAGATGGGCATCTGCATAATGGCGGAGCTCTTCTCTTCGTGATAATACTTGGCAAGTTGGTTGGTATCCCAACGTCCATTGGCGTCAAAGAAGGAATTTATGGCGACGTCGTCGTCGGTATTTATGTCGGGCGGGATCCATTGTCTGCTATGTATCCGAATATTTTGTCCATTCCCGATACGCCATTCACAATCTTCAAGTATCTGGTTTATTCTTTTGCAGATTGGTCTTGCCAGTGGAGAAGCCGTAGAGTCATAGTGGAAAATGTTGCTTGTGTCATTCTTACAATATTTTCCATAGAAAACCTTTGAAAGAAGACTCTGGCGGTTGGTAATGATGCGCCATGCTTGTCTGCCAATTAACGCTTCATTGAATTCCTTCATTCTCCTAATTCCTAGTCCCCCTTGGTTCCTTGGACGACAAACTTGGGGCCAGGATTTCATGTGGGGCGAGTTTTTGCCTTGACTATTGCCCCAAAAGAAGTTGCTAATGACCATATCACACTTGTGCGCTTCAATTTGGGAGAGACTGAAATACGACAAGTGATAAAGGGGGATGGAGGATAGGACAGACTTGATGAGAACAACTCTCGCAGCCTGGGATAAAAGAATTGACTTCCACCCTTGAAGTCTGTCCTGTAACTTTTCCATGATTATCTCAAAAATCTTTCTGCTACCGGGAGCTTCATCGATGTGGATGTTGGGAATCCTAGGCGCCTAAGGCAGCGGAAGCAAAAATAAAATTAAAAATAAACGCCTAGGTCCTATGATTCCCGAACGGATCCGCTAGTAGAATTTAAAACTTTTGGTTAGTGTTATACCTCAGAGTTTCAAATCGATTGGTTGAACGGGGCGAGTTCCACGGAGTCCACTCCCAGAGTTCTCCCTCTGCCAATAATCCACACGAACAGTTTCTTTGAACACCGAGGTGCTAGCCTCCAATTCTTTTCTCCAAAAGAATT
>QANZ01049284.1:11097-36425 GCA_003254925.1 Chamaecrista fasciculata
TAAATTTACATTATATTATTTAATTTATTTAATAATTAAACTAATTTTGATTATTTAATAATCAAATTAATTAAATAAAATTATATTAATTTAGAATTTTTTATAGCTATTTAAATTTAACAGAATCTTCTTATATTTTTTATAATTTAAAAGAAAAATACAAAATACAAAATAAAAAGAAACAGAAAATAATTATTCAATTTATACTCTTCTCACAAATCAAAGTCATTTTACTTTTTAGCTTGTAAATTAAAATAAAATAACAAGAAATTTGTACTGACTACTGAGTTAGTATCCAAGTAGGGAGTTTTGTTTTTTGTTTTTAGCTTTTGTTTATTTAAAAGGAAAAAAATACACAATTCTAGAAGGAGTGGAAAATTATATAGAAATGGACAACAAGAATAGAAAATGCCAATTAATTGTTCGGTGAGATCGCTTTCTAGAAGGAAAAAAAGAGATGGGAAAGCAGTGTTAGAATTTGACTGAATTTGACGTATGAGGTGCTGCTCTATGATTAATAATTTAAAGTTTTAAACAAATAAGAAAAAAAATAATACCAAAGGAAGAAAAGCTTTTACTTGTTTGTCAAATGGATTAACATTTTTTTTAATTAAACCTAGCTTGTGAGTCACCACATTTTGATAATTGATCCCTCCATTTGTCTGTTTCTTCCAAGAAAGTTTGAGTGCCACAAAGATTTTTGTTTTGATCTGCTTTGGTAAATTGAGTAAATTATGGTGGAAGAACATTTCGATATTTACCTTTATTTTTTGAAGTTCTCATGTGTTTTTGAAATATTGAATTAATAGTTAAATTTTATATTTTAATACAATTTCTATGAATTGTTAATTGTTATTTTTTTGGCCATAATATGAATTATTAATTGTTATAATATTGTAATATTATCTTAGTTGATTCCATAATATTTAAGGCCATTGGCTATCGACATTACATTACATGGACCAAATTTGTAATGACTTATCTATGAAGTATGGACACTGACACGGATATGAGACACGGCACGGATACAGACACACTGACACGCCAAATTCTTAAAATTATATGACACGACAAGACATATATTTATATATATAAATAATTAAAAATTCATAAATTTGATAAAAATTTTAAAAATTACAATATATATTCATAATATATGTTATATGTGATATTATTTTTTATTATTTATCATGATAAAGTCACAAAAATTAATTTTATATTCTGAAATTTATAAATATGTGTCGTGTGGGTGTCGTAAGGGTGTTGAGCACAAACACGTGTCTGACAAAAATGAATTGTACATACTTCATAGGATTTTATATATGGAGCTTGTTCGGGAGAGCTTTTGCCTCATGACTTTTCTAAATGATATTGAAATGTTTATTTAAATAAACATATAATTATCATTATCATGATAGATAAAGAAAATTGTATTTTGGAATTATATAAGAACAAAAATAAAAGAAAAAAAATAAATTATTGAAAAGGCAATTGAAAAATATAAATGATAAAATATTATGATAAAACAGTGTTATCAAACTTATTTTTAAAAATAAACAAACTTCTTTTTTGAAATAAAAAATTAAACATACCCTTAATTTGTGTATCATTCTTTCCGACATGTGATCATTTTCACATATAATACATTACAAAATTTCACAAGCGTGCAATCAAATAATGGAAGGGTACCTATATATAATAAATTATGACTTGACACATATATATAAATAATGGAAGAGTACCAAATACCCACTATTACTCACAATCTATAACTTTTATTAAGATATCAAACAAAAAAAAAGAAAGAAAAACAAAAAGAAAGTAGATGACCATTTGAATTTTGGTGAATAAAACCTTTTTAATTCATTTTTCAATATATTTTTTCTGTAAAAGAAAAATAAAGAAGATGACTTTTTTTTTTATTGCTCAAGATATCTCCAACCAACTCGATAAGTTAAAAATTACTCATCTTTTGTAAATATGTGTTTCATTTAAACTGTTGACGAGGTTTAAACTCTAACACTTATTTAAGTGATTTATTAAACTTGACAGATAAACTAATCAAGGTTGATTAAAGAGGATGGCCTTTGTTAATTAATGCTATCTATAATGGGTCCAACCAATAGCTGTCGAATCGTAGTACCTGTAAGGTCGTCGTCGCATTAAACGTGGGAAAACCTTTGTTACTAACATTTAAGGCTGGAAACTTGGAACCCATAACTTTCACTCTTTCAGATACATTCCATATACAGAAACTCAGAAACTATATAAGTTTAATTAATAGGCCAAAGTCCTATTTTGGTCCTCCATTTATGCTCAGTGTTCAAAATTGGTCCCCTAGTTATTTTTCATTCCATATTAGTCCCCCAGTTATGCAAAACTTAACAAAGTTGGTCCCTCTAACAGTTTCCATCCATTTTTCTGTTAAAAAAAAAGACAAAATTAATTTTTAACTCCTAAAAGTTTAAATTTTTTGCATCAAGGACATTTTTCTCTATAATAGGACCAAAATGTAAGAAATAAGAAATAACTTGGGGTTTTAGTTTATTTCACACAAAAAAATCTCTCTCTCTCTCTCTCTCTAAATTATTTCTTATTTCTTACATTTTGGTCCTATTATAGAAAAAAAGGTCCTTGATGCAAAAAATTTAAACTTTAACAGAAAAATGACTGGAAGCTGTTAGAGGGACCAACTTTGTCAAGTTTTGCATAACTGGGGGACCAATATGGAACGAAAAATAACTGGGGGACCAATTTGGAACACTGAGCATAACTGGGGGACCAGAATAGGACTTTGGCCTAATTAATATTATTTTTTTTAACCAAGGTCTTTAAAATATTGATTGAATGATGGGACTAATTTGGAACACTGAGCATAACTGGGGGACCAGAATAGGACTTTGGCCTAATTAATATTATTTTTTTAACCAAGGTCTTTAAAATATTGATTGAATGATATTTTAAATTGAAAAAATATTAAAAATGACAATTGTTTGTCATTTTGAAATCATAATTTTTCTATTTTTTAATTAATTTGTAACACGTTTTCACTAATACTTTAAAAATATTGAGTAGAAAATCTATATATGTATATGAGCACCTTGAGGCCAACGGTGAAGACGGCATTTAATTGAAGAATTAGATTGAAACAAAACTATAAAGGGACTATAAAGAGTTTGTTAAGAACTTGAGATATTTCAAACGGTGCAGGACTCCACTTCTTTACTCTTTTTGGTATTTACTACTAGTATTTAGTACTAATTCAAACAAAAACGTTTCAACATAAATATTACTTCTTCTTCTTCTTTTTCCATTTTTAATAAGTTTTGCAATCTTAATAAAATAGTCAAATACTCACATTAGTCCTAATTAAAAATATGGAGAAATTTTAAATTGATTTTAAATATTTCATTTATTTTATGATAGTCATACAAATTTTTACAACTTTTTATTTTTGACAATAAATTAGTTTCATTAGGGATGGCAAAGGATAGGATACCCTAAATTTTTTTACTATCTGTATTCGTATCCGTAAAAATATTATAGTATCCATATCATATCATATCCGTATCCGATATCCGGTATTCGACGGGTACCCTAAATACCCGAAAATAATGGATATAGGATAAGATATCCTAATTTATAAATTGGATATATCCGATATCCGATACCCAAGGTTAATTAAAATAAATTAATTAAAAATATAATAAAAAATGTATGAAATGTAATAAAATATTTATATTATAGGGCATCGGATACCGAGTACCCTAACTATCCGTTCATTTCGGACGGATACCGGATAATTGATTTTTTATTTTTCACTATCTGTACCCTATCCGATATCCGACATATATCGGATATTTTTTACAGGTGGATTCGGACGGGTATCCTAAATACCCACCCAAATTGTCATCCCTAGTTTCGATAGTAGTAGTAATTTATCTCTTGTTTTAAGTTCAAATGCTGAGTCCAGAATTACGTATTAATTTTAATTTTAATAGTTTTTTTCTTCTCCATTAGTTAATGATGTTAAATCGAGTCTAAAAAATAAACCACTCACTTTATAATTATACGAATAAAGTTGGTCATATGTTTCTCATTTCAAATTTGAACTTTAAAAATTCAAAATTATATGTTATTCTTGATGAATTTTTTCTTTATCTAATTGGAATTATTGACAAAAGAGATCAAATCGTGTGTTAAACTAACAATAATGTAAAATCGTAAAAAATATATAGACTAATTTAAAATAAAAAATATTAAAATTATTTAAAATTTAAATGTAATTATTTGAGCTAATAAAATAAATTAATATGTTTATAAAGTATCCCTTATAACCTAAATTTAAATAATGATTAATTCATGTTCATCATTTGAGATCTCATGATGCAATAAAAACTTTTTAATAAGTATCTCTATTATAGAATAATGCTACAAAACTCTCTAGTGCTATAGCAGCTCATTCTCTATTCCTTTCTCTCTCCTTGTTTTATTTAACTTCTAAAAAATAAAATAAAATAAGTATCAAATCTAATCATACAAAACATGATCTAATGGTAGGAAATGGGATAGCTAAAACAATAGAACTTTTTAAAGCAAACCCCCTCTATTATATTAGGACACTAATTATTTATTAAGTTAAATGAAAAAGTAATATGTTAATAATTAAGCGTAGTACAGTTGAGTCTTTCTTATCACATGTTATGTATTTTTGTTAAAGAAATTGGAAATAAATTAGGCAGTTTGATGCTAATTGAAAAGCGAGGCTGGTAATAGGGGAGTGGGATGTATCATGTAGTCGGATGTCTCCTTCTCACCAACTCCACAACAATAAAGAAGGCCATGGGCATGCACGCACATTAATCATAATTCATAAATCATACCCAAAAAAACAAAAAATGAATTACACTAAAAAGGATAAAATTTTGATTTCTTTGTTTTTTTCGAAAAAAAAAAGATTTTAAAATTGAATATTGTTGAGAAGATTTTAATTATTCATTCATAATCTAAAGGTTAAAGGGTCATTTTGGTCATAAATGTATGCTTTAATGTTCATTTTGATCCATTATGTTTTAAGATGTTCAAATTGGTTCTAAATGTTTGCAAAATATTTTATTTTGGTCCTGAACTGTTGAATATAGCTTGTTTCAATTTCACACGTGACGAGTTTAGAGCTCTATGTATTATTATTGAATAGTATTTTTTTTTATATATTTGAGGCCGTCAGCAAACGATGTCAAATCGAACCTAAAAGTATATCGCTCGTTTCATAGTCAAACAAGCAAAATTGATCATATCTCTCTCATTTCAAATTCGAATGCGACGAATTCAGAGCTACATGATCCTCTTAACAAAAGAAATATGACCAAACCCAATAGTTTGGGACCAAAATGAAAAATTTTACCAATGCTTAGGACCAAAATGAATCATTTTGCCAATATTTAGGACCAATTTGAACATTTTGAAATATAATTGACCAAAATGAACATTAGGACATATATTTAGGACCAAAATGACCCTTTGACCTAATCTAAATGATATTAGTCTTTACCTAAATTATTAATACAATAAGCAAGTGATTAGGAATGACAATAAATGGGTACTTACTCAATTTTGTAATACTCCAATCCAAATTTGTTCAAATTATCTCATACCTTATTTGAATTTGAAGAAACACATAATTTTTTATTTCTGTATTTGGATCTATCTTATATTCGAAACATATGAAATATTTTAAATTATAGATATAAAATATTAAACTTATAATACCCAATACTTTCGGCCAAAAAAAAAAACCCCACTACTTAATGCTTGATATCCATATTTCATTAATCGAAAAAAAAATATCCATATGCCAATATCTTAAAATAAAATAAAAATTTTCATAGGAGTGATATAATTTGAGAAAAATAAATGATAAATCATATAGTAACAAGTGATGTGATGAATCATATGAGGCAAGATATATTAATTCACGAGGCACCAACCTTCACCGATATTGTGGGAGCCACCAATACACAAGTAACACTCCCATACGCTTTGTTTGGATAAAGTCTCCAACTCCAAGAGTTGGGAGTTGGTGAATGAATAAAACAGGCATGAATGACAATGTAACATGATTGATGATGCATTCACCATTATATTCATACACACATTAATTAATTAATACCATACATACTTATTTACATACTTACACATGACATGCCACAACTGCACCACACAGCAAAATGTCCCAAATAGAATAACTATTTAATTATAGCTACATATGATACCACTGCTCAGAACTGCACCCCTAAATTACAATATTAATTACCATATAATATAATATATATTACCTTTCATACTTACTCTTGCATATCAAAACAATTCACCTCCTTGTACATACCTTTCAATCTTCTACTCTAAAGGTAATTAAGTTAACTATCAATATCAATTCTCTTTATTAATCATCTCTTTCCATATCAAATTACTAATTTACCATTACAAGTAGCTAGTGTTTCCAAAAGAATTCTCTTAATGAGCCGTTCTTACAAATACTCTATTATAATTATCACAATTATTAAATCAAATCTCAACTAAACTAGATTGATATGTTTTAGGCCTGTTTGGTAACGGCTTAATCTTAATCCCATCTCATTCAATCATCATCTCATCTTAGGATTGGATGAACAGTACTGGTTAGGTGTTTTTTCAACCTTCATCTCATCTCATCCGCATCATCATCTCATTCAAAACATCATCTCATTTTCTCTTACAATTACTAATCTATCCCTACTTATACACCTAATTACCTATACTTTAATACAAATAAAAAAAAACTAGACAAAATAGTAATTTTATATACCCTCATTTATTACACTTATAATTTTCTCTCTCTATCTATCACTTCTCATCATTTTTTTTCTCTTTTCCACTCACACACTTTTTCTCTTTCTCTCTCTCACACACACACATACACCTCTCACACACATACACCTTTCTCTCTCTCTCACACACCTCACACACACTCTTATTTATTTTTATATATATATATATATATATATAGAATTTATATTAATTTAATTAAACAAAAAATTTACTATATTTTTTATTGAGGAATGATAGAAAATTAATGAAATGGGTATAAAATAAGACAATCTCAGATATTGTATTTTCTTCAGTTTTCGTTCGGTTATTCTGAGTTTGGATATGTTCTATATATGTGGACAATGGTTCTATCTATATTTTTTTGTCAAATTAAAGGACTCCTAAATCTAATAACGGTAATGTATTGAATGGAAAAAATACAAAATGACCCAGTGTATGTACATGATGGAAAAATATAGGGTTAAAGGGTCAATTTAGTCCTAAATGTATGCCTTAATATTCATTTTGGTCCATTATATTTCAAAATATTCAAATTGCTCCTAAATATTTGCAAAATGTTTCATTTTGGTCCCAACTATTGAATATGGCTTGTTTAGAGCTACGTATTGTTCCCAAAGAATACTTTCTCTATTTGGCTGGGACCAAAACGAAACATTTTACCAGTATTTAGGACCAAAATGAATCATTTTGCCAACATTTAGGACCAATATGAACATTTTGAAACATAATGGACCAAATGAATATTAGGGCATACATTTTGGATCAAAATGAACCATTGACCAAACATTTTTGTGTTGTTTTGTTATTTGCATTATGGTCCTCAAACTATTTTTTGTTATTTTTTTCGTTGGATTTCACAAATAGATCCGATTATTGATGACTGGGATTTCGTGTAAGCCCCAAGTTATCATTTACACATGTTAGGGATTGATTAATAGGACTGGTACAAATTTATGGACCAAATTGTATTCTTAAAAATAATTCCAATATTATTTTCATTTTGGCCCATCATCTCATCCACTTGGATTGACCTCTAACCCTTCATCCAAAATTTTCTCATTCTCACGCTTTCCAATACAATATCACACTTTACAATATTATCTCATCTCAATATTATTCCAATCAAAACACAACTAAACACCTATCATCTCATCTTATTATCTCCATCTCATCTCATTAGTTCCTACCATTTCTACCCCTATACAAATTACAAAAATCCATAAACTTATTTCTACCAACCACAATCATTACATACCCTTTAATATAATTTCACACCCTATTTAACATCATTTTTTCTAAAATCACCCAAACACCAATACATCATCTCATCTCATCCAATTAAAAAATAATCTCATCCCATTCATTTGGTTGAACTTGGATTAAAATCATATTGCTCCCAAACAGACCCTTATATATATATATTTGGCTAAAATTTCAAATTGGATCTTCATGTTTCATTTATTTCATATTGGTTATATAATTTTCATAATTTTTAAAATTTATCTCAAATATACTTTCGAGACACGATTTAATCTCATTTATTAACGATTTCAACTTGATAGAAAAATAACTCTTCAAGAGTTAGTACATAATTTCAAACTCGTGGCATTTAGACTCGAAACAAGTGAGATATGAGTGATTTTACTTGTTTAACTGTGAAATAAGTTATTCAGTTTCGAAACTCGATTTAACATCGTTTATTGACGACGTCCCTAAAGTACTCTAAACTTGAAACAAAGAAGGTATAACAACATTCAATATATATTTTGAAGACCAATTTTAAAATTATAGAACCATGCATGACTAATCTCACAATCTAAAATAAATTAAACATAAAGGACCAATTTGAGATTTTAGGGATACGCTTTTGAAACAAACAGGTCACCGTCCCACCAACTTCCATCTCTGTTGTTGTTCTGTAGATCAATATCATTCATACACATAATCGGAAGGTACATTATACATTATACAAAGCTAGTGATGTTGTTCCTTCCTCTTTAAAGTTTAAACATCCCCCACACACCACGTGTCCCTCTCCCATTGGCTACCCCAGTTGGCGCGGTAGGTGAATGACCCAACCTCCTCCTCTTTTGCTTTCCCTTAATATATATTAGCCTATGACTCCCACTTCTCCCCCCTCTCACACTCACTCTTCTTTCCACTCTCACCAAATCCTAACCAATCCTCTCTCTCTCCTCTGGTATGTACATTTTTCTTGCATTTCAATTCATCATTTTACACCACTCATTATTTGTGTACTACTCATTGGTAAAAGCCTATCAAGTTTATTTATTTATTTTTGTTTGCAGTGGGACCCACACCGATATGATTATCAACGTGAAGACTTCGACGATGGTACGTCCGGCGGAGGAGACGCCGCGTCGGCCTCTGTGGAACTCCAACGTCGATCTCGTGGTTCCTAATTTCCACACTCCCAGCGTCTACTTCTACCGACCAACCGGCGTTTCCAATTTCTTCGACGCCGCCGTCATGAAACAAGCTCTAAGCAAAGCTCTCGTTCCTTTCTATCCAATGGCTGGCCGTCTCCGGCGAGACGAAGACGGTCGTGTTGAAATTGATTGCAACGCCGAAGGAGTGCTATTCGTCGAGGCTGATACCACCGCCGTTATCGACGATTTCGGCGATTTCGCTCCCACGCTTCAGCTCCGGCAGCTTATTCCCGCCGTCGATTACTCCGCCGGAATCGAAACCTATCCCCTGCTCGTCTTGCAGGTATACCTTTCACTTTCTTTGTCTTCTTAATCTATCGCGCTTAGAGTTTATTGAAGATCATTTTTCATATAGTTGAAAGGGTAATAATTTTTTAAAATTAATTTTCTTAGTAAATTTATCTTATTCGAAAACGTCGTGAAAGGTTATTTCATAAATTAGAGGGGAAAACAAAAATTGATGGATAAAAAAAGGTTACGATCTGTTTTTGAATATCAGCATTATTTAAAAAAAAAAATAAAAGCAACCCCACTCTAATATAAATGGACAAAAAAAAATTATAAATGAAAAGAGAACCAGAAATTTAAAATTAACCTTACATTCTTTTTCTCTCTGATCTATAAATTTTATAATTTCTTAAGGTAGGCCATTCCAAATCTCTTTCCTTCTCTCTCATATTCTTTAAACGAGAAGGAGAGATTGTAAGAGGGAAGGAAAAAAAAAAAAAATCTTTCATTTGTCTTCTTTAAGATTTCTGAATGGTAGGAGAAATTTCATGCTTTCCTTTCAATTTATAATTTCTTGAACAAGTAGAATTATTCCTTTCTCTTATTTTCTCCTATTTAATACACAATCCAAACATAAATTAATGATTTAATTACTCGAAATTTTCCATCATCGAAGACTAGTCTTGTGATTGTCTTTTCATTTAATGCTGTTTGCTTGTTTTTATATGCCGAAACTTGACTTGTGTCTTCAATTTTAACATTTATTTAGTTTAAGCCTTATTTCAACACTTGAACCGATTGATTTAATTTGCAAGCTGATTATGAGATTTAAAAGCCTAAAATACAATATAGTTCTAATCAATGAACTTTTAAATGTAACTGTACATGCTTTCGAGAGTTATTAGATGAATTGGACTACTTGGCAACCCACTGGAATTGTGGAGACAACAAAAGAGTCACAGAGAAAATATAGGTTAAGAAAACACCAAAAATAGAGACAACAACACATACCTATAACATGAATTCTGGGGATAATTCTTTCTTCGTGATGCGTAATATTTAATTTATGACTTAATTTTTCATATAAAATGAGTTAGGTAATCTAAGTGTGGTTGAAGAATGTGATTGATTCTTTGTTTTTAAATTTTAATTTACCCAGGAGAGAAAAAAAAATGTTATTGATGTTTTCAACGTTGGGGATTTGGCCAAAAAATGATAAATTTGTGTGTTTTTTCATGGGTAGTAAATTGAGTTCTATTTTTAGCTTGCGTGTTTTTTAAAACTCCAATTGAATGCTGCCGACATTTGAAGAAAGAGATAGGTAAGCTGTGTCCAATTGTGATAATATTGGCTGTCAATTTGAACATAAATTATTAAAGAGAGATAACTTGTGTTATGGGTAATTCTTAATTATAAATAGTGCCATGACTAGGTGATGCAAGAAAACTATTAGTAATTTAACTGAGGTTAGTATGTCAACATAACTTATTACTTACAAAATCTTATTTGAATATTTTTTTTATTAATTTTTTGCACCATCACACACTCTATGGGTTTACCATAACACTAAAAGCAAGAAACTTAAATTCTGAGTGAGCAAAATTGGATCTTTGCTCATCCCTATCTATAGTATAGTATAGCTGAAAGTTGACTCTTGAATTGCAATAAATTGGCGTTTTCCATTATGCGGAAAGAAAAGTCAGCACATGGTTGAGTATACCTGATTTCATCATATATATGATTGTCACTCCTACTCCCATATGGGGAGGGGTCAGATCCATCTAAATAGCTTTCATGATCGTTAGCTATACTTCAATTCCACCAAAGCTTTTTCTGATGACAGGGCCATATTTAAGATGGCAAACTCTATCTTTAATTCTTTGGCCTATAAAGTCAAACTTATCATCCACTAACAAAAGATAACAACCATAAAGGTACATACAGGCTAATATTGAAACGATTGTGTAGGAACTGTAGTTTCAGTCTTTTCGGAACATTAAATTTGGCCCACAACAAAGCTAGGACTTGGTTTTATAAAAGATTGCTCTGTTCAGCTATAATTATGAAAGGGACTTGTGAGTTATGAGTTGTGACCAATGATTTTTGGGTTTCTCCCTTTGCAGGTAACATATTTTAAATGTGGGGGTGTCTCACTCGGTGTTGGTATGCAACACCATGCAGCAGATGGGTTTTCTGGTCTCCATTTCATCAATACATGGTCAGACATGGCTCGTGGCTTGGACCTAACCATGCCACCCTTCATTGATAGGACACTACTCCGAGCAAGAGACCCACCTCAACCTGTTTTTGATCACATTGAATACAAACCCCCTCCTTCCATGAAGACTCCTATCCAACCCACAAAACCAGGTTCAGATGCCTCAGCAGCAGTCTCCATGTTCAAATTGACTCGTGATCAGCTCAATGCACTCAAGGCCAAGTCCAAAGAAGGTGGCAACACTGTGAATTACAGCTCTTATGAGATGCTGGCTGGTCATGTTTGGAGAAGTGTGTGCAAGGCAAGGGAACTTGAGGATGATCAAGATACCAAATTGTACATTGCAACTGATGGAAGGTCAAGGTTGCAGCCACCTCTCCCACCGGGTTATTTCGGCAATGTGATCTTCACCGCCACGCCGGTTGCTGTGGCGGGTGATCTCATGTCGAAACCGACGTGGTTTGCTGCTAGCAGAATTCATAATGCTCTGAAAAGAATGGACAATGAGTATTTGAGATCAGCTCTGGACTATTTAGAGCTTCAACCTGATCTAAAAGCTCTTGTTCGTGGGGCACATACTTTTAGGTGTCCTAATCTTGGGATCACTAGTTGGGTCAGGCTTCCAATACATGATGCTGATTTTGGATGGGGAAGGCCTATATTTATGGGACCTGGTGGGATTGCATATGAAGGGCTTTCTTTTATCATCCCAAGTTCAACAAATGATGGCAGCTTATCTGTGGCTATAGCTCTTCAGCCTGAGCAAATGAAAGTGTTTAAGGAGGCCTTGTATGACATTTGAGGAAACTCAAAATGTTTCTGAGGTGGTGGTTTTATTCTTAAACCTCTTATACATGTGTCATTGAGACTTGTTTCAGTTTACAAGAGACAATTATATATTCATCAGCATAGTGTGATAGTGCTGTACACATAAGCGAACTCTAGAAACAAGTGCATTAATTACTATTTTGGCATCACATTTGCACATTTGTCAGCCTAACCTTATGTTCATCTTTTCATTTCATTCATTCTATTTTGCATTACAAAGTGGTCTGGGAGAATCACCAAGAGCGTAGATTAATTGGATGGTGGTTGGTTCAGCTTGATTAAGGGTTTTGTCATCTTTGTGATCTTACCTAGCTCAAATAAGATTAATCTTTGTCTATATTGTTAAAACTAAAATTCTTCTTAAAGGAAGAACTTAAGCATAAATATCCTCATAATCTTGAAATAAATCTAAGTAGAGTATTAAAACACCTTAAAACAATTGGAAGGAAAATAGGAAGGTTAAAGCCAGGGTTACATGAAGAACTAATGTTGAGATTTGGGTTAATTCTGCTGCTGAATTTCTATAGCGTCTTGGGCGATGATTAACATTAGAACCACCACCAGCTCCCCTTCCTCCTCCTCCCTGTGCTTTTCTATTGTCAGCAAATGCTTTATTCTTCTTTTCCTCTAACTTCCTGTCCATCCTGATCACTTCCTTTTTGCTCACGCATCTCTCTGCAGCTACATAGAATTCACTCAATTAAGTGGAGCTCAAACAATGAAAATTAGGGGAGTGCATCTGCATTTTCTTTTCTCAACATTTTTCTTTTGTATATTTTAGAGAGAGAAAGGAAGAATAAGAGAGAGAAAATATAAAAGGGCGGCTCAGTGCACGAGGCTCCCACTATGTAAGGTCTGGGGAGGGTCAAAATGTACGCAGTCTTACCCCTGCTTTACAAAGAGGCTGTTTTCAGGATTTGAACTTGTGATCTTTTGGTCACCAGGCAACAACCTTACGTTGCACCAAGGCTCATCCTCTTTAGAGAGAGAAAATATGAGTAAAAAGAAAAACATAGATACATGAGACTTGTATTTTTTTTTTTCTAAAATACACAAAAAATGCAAGGAGTGAAATGCAGAGAATTCATATCCAAAAATTAGATCCCCTGTGATTGAAGCCTCTGAATTCCTCTGTAATTAGTCAATTTTGAGTGTTCTTGTGCAGAAAACAAACCGTTTTCACTTGTGCATTTTATCTCGGTCACTATGTTGGCTTCTGTAATTAGAGAGAACTTCAGGAATGACAATTACAAAGGATCCGGACTGCAAATAATGGAGTATTGCATAAATCTCTTGAAAGATTTTAATGTAGAGAATTCTTAGTTCTTACCAAGGTCTTCCTGTTTTAGGACGTTGCTGTTGGAGAAATTTAGGCCTCTCTGTTGGGAAGTGAATCTTGAAGGCAAATCTGAGGTGGAGATGGCTTGAATACACAAAACAAATAGGAACAATGCTAGGAAACTTGTCCTCATTTGCACTTTTATGTCCTCTACTATTGATTTGAACAACAGAGAAATGTTGGGTAAAGTTGGATTTGGTGATGACTGATGGATTCTGCAGAGTAGACTGTAGAGTAAGAATTAAGGACAATGGTAGGATATATATAGAAGAAGAGAGACGATCTATTTATATATATGTATGTAGATGAGAAGTTTTTTGTGGTAAAGCATATTCTGGAAACATCATATTAAACATGGTTGCGTTGATAATAAGCAGAATACATCACACTCTTAAACTTCTCTACTTTTAAGCATCTTTCTCAGATTCTAGTCCAGCACATGATTGCCGACAAATTGTTTCACCTGTTGTTTCCAACTAAATTCATGACATGTATGTGGTCGGAAATCTTTACATTTTGAGAGGGGGCAATCAGAGTTGGCTCATTCTGGAATGAACTTAATTTTAAATGAAAACTTGAAACTCAATTTGAGAATTGAGACGTGTTCTTAATTATTTCCTGCATGAAAAGGACGTGTCTTTATGATTCTATCTGGAAGGATGCCGAGGTTGCCAAACATGGAATGAGGTTAAAAAAAAATATAATATTGTCATTATTGTGTGTTTGGTTCTTTTGTTATGGAAGAATAAACATAAGCAAAATTCAAAACTTGCATCTGCTGAGAAACCCATTTTCTTGGCTTTTGCATTTGTAGGGTATATATAAATTAGGGAAAAATTAATCATTTAATCCCTATACTTTATCTAAATTTTCAATTTAGTCCTTACAACTTTTTTTTATCAAGTTTTATATACTTTGTAAATATTTAGGTTTTAATTCTTACTACTTAAATTTGTCTTATAATTGTATAGTTAGAACTAATGAAAACCTACTACTAGATTTTTGAAACCTTAATATTTGATATTTGAATAAAATGAATTAACATTTTATTTATTTCTCCGAAAAATGATTTAAAAAAATTATATTATTATATATTTAAATACTATGCAGTAATTACAAAGTGTAGAAACCAATTTTTTTAAAAAATAAAATACAAGGACCAAAGGACCAATTTACCCTAAATTTTGTAGAGAGATGCTATTTCAGATATCAACATGTTACCTCTTTTACAGTTAATATTCTTAGCAAGTTTGACTACCTAAAAGGTACAGAGTTCCATTCTCAGCGATCTCCAATTAGAAGTAGGAGGATCAATTCTCTATAATGTTTGCAATTTGCTTTCTTTATAACAGAACCAAGGTATCCAATGTTTGGCAGAAGTAGTAAATTGTAGTAATCTTACATTAAACTAAAAACAAATACAGATGGATCCTTTATTTAATTTATCCTTAAAAAAAGGAAAAGAAAGGGGAAAATAAACATACAAACTGCTTATACAATCCGTAGTACACTACTAATACATTCATTCAGTCCATCTTTACTGATACATATTTATATATAACTCCACAGCAGCAGAAATCAGATATCATCTTAAATATAAATCAATATGAAGTTACTTATGATCAAATTTCAAGTTTTCAGGCTTAGTCAACCTCTTCAATCTTGGGCCCAGCACCACCAGATCCTGCAGAACCAGAGTTAGGCATCTCAGCACCACCCATAGGCACATCTCCACTAGCACCACCTTGATACATCTTTGAAATGATTGGGTTGCACACTCCTTCAAGCTCCTTCAACTTATCCTCAAGTTCATCCACCTCAGCCAACTGGTTCCTATCTAGCCACTCAATAGCTTCATCAATGGCCTTCTCAATCTTCTGTTTGTCTGAAGGATCTAGCTTCCCTCCCACCTTGTCATCCTTTATGGTGTTCCTCATGTTATATGCATAGTTCTCCAGAGAATTCTTTGCTTCCACTTTCTTCTTCACTTGCTCATCCTCTGCCTTGTACTTCTCTGCCTCTTGCACCATCCTCTCAATCTCCTCTTTGCTCAGCCTTCCTTTGTCATTTGTGATTGTGATCTTGTTCTTCACTCCTGCTGTCTTATCCTCTGCAGACACATTCAATATGCCATTAGCATCAATGTCAAAGCACACATTGATTTGAGGTACTCC
Source organism: Chamaecrista fasciculata (assembly GCA_003254925.1). Taxonomy (NCBI): domain Eukaryota; kingdom Viridiplantae; phylum Streptophyta; class Magnoliopsida; order Fabales; family Fabaceae; genus Chamaecrista; species Chamaecrista fasciculata. Next base: position 27,202 of record QANZ01049284.1, read on the forward strand.
TCTTGGTGCTGGTGGAATCCCTTTAAGTTCAAATGTTCCAAGCAGGTTGTTATCTTTGGTTCTAGCCCTTTCACCTTCATACACCTGAATCAACACTCCAGGTTGATTATCAGAGTAAGTAGAGAAAACTTGCTCTTTCTTGGTGGGTATGGTGGTATTCCTAGGAATCAATGTAGTCATCACACCACCTGCAGTTTCGATACCAAGGCTAAGAGGTGTGACATCTAGAAGCAACAAGTCTTGAACCTTCTGATCTCCTTCACCACTCAAGATTGCAGCTTGTACAGCAGCACCATAAGCCACAGCTTCATCTGGGTTTATACTCTTGCAGAGTTCTTTCCCATTGAAGAAATCCTGCAAAAGTTGCTGAACTTTTGGAATTCTAGTGGACCCACCAACAAGAACAACATCATGAACTTGACTCTTATCAATTTTAGCATCCCTTAGACACTTCTCCACAGGCTCCATGCATTTCCTAAACAAGTCCATATTCATCTCCTCAAATCTCGCCTTTGTGATTGTTGCATAGAAATCAATACCTTCATAGAGAGAATCAATCTCAATAGTTGTCTGAGTAGTTGAAGACAAAGTCCTCTTGGCTCTCTCACAAGCAGTCCTTAATCTCCTCAAAGCTCTAGCATTACCACTAATATCCTTCTTGTTCTTCCTCTTGAACTCAGCCACAAAGTGATTGACAAGCCTATTGTCAAAATCTTCACCTCCCAAATGAGTATCACCAGCAGTAGCCTTCACTTCGAAAATCCCCTCCTCAATAGTGAGAAGTGAAACATCAAAAGTGCCACCTCCAAGATCAAAGATAAGCACATTCTTCTCACCAGTTCTGGAAGCCTTCTTATCCAAACCATAAGCAATAGCAGCAGCAGTGGGTTCATTAATGATTCTCATAACATTAAGCCCAGAAATAGCACCTGCATCCTTCGTAGCCTGCCTTTGAGAATCATTGAAATAAGCAGGCACAGTGATAACAGCATTTTTTATGGTATGACCCAAATACGCTTCAGCTACTTCCTTCATTTTCACAAGCACCATCGATGAAATCTCTTCAGGAGAAAACTGTTTCTCCTCGCCTTTGTAATGAACGACAATCATGGGTTTGTCGCCTGGACCAGGAACGACCTTGAACGGCCAGAGTTTCATGTCGCTTTGGACGGAGGCATCGGAGAATCGCCGGCCGATGAGGCGTTTGGCGTCGAAAACGGTGTTGTGAGGGTTCATAGCGACTTGGTTTTTAGCAGCGTCGCCGATTAAACGTTCGGTGTCGGTGAAAGCAACATAAGAAGGAGTGGTTCGGTTACCTTGGTCGTTGGCGATGATCTCGACGCGGTCGTTTTGCCAGACGCCGACGCAGCTGTAGGTGGTGCCGAGGTCGATGCCGATGGCTTTTTCGGACTTGGACGCCATTGGTGAAGGGTGAGGAAGAAAATGTGAAGTGGGGTTTGTTTAATTTGTGAGTTTTGAAGAATGACGAACTTTGATTTGGTTTAACAGAGTGAGTGTGTAGGAATAATGAATGGGTTTCGATTAGCTTTGGTTGATGATTGTTGATTGCAGGTGGAAGATGATGGTGTGATTTGAATTTATACATGATGGAAAAAGATGTTATTGGGTGGAGAGAAGGTGGTGGAAGAAGCTAGAGATGTCAATGAGAATCGTGAGAGTTCATGAGAAGAGAAGGAAGAAGGAAGAAAGAAAGGAGACGCAGGCGCCAGAGGGTTCTGGAAAAGTGAAAACTCATTGGCTGCGTGGCTATATGAATTCGTTTTCAATACCTTTTTCTTTTTAGGTAAAAAACCTAGTTTGGTCCCTAATGTTTACCTTAAGTTTATTTTTGGTCCTTGATGATTTTTTGTTCCGTTTTGGTCCTTAATGTTTTCGAAAAGTTTCATAATTGGTTCTTGACTATTGAATATGGTTATATCTTTCTCGTTTTAAATCCAAATGCGATTAAATTAGAGTTACGAGTTAAATTTGATAAGTTCTTTCTTTGCCAAATTGGAGTGATTGGCAAACTAAGTCAAATCAACCATGAAATCGAGCCACAAATAGGTCACTTGTTCAGAAAATTTCATCAAATTTCTCTCGTTTAAAACCCAAATGCGACGAATCGGAGTTACAAGTTATGCTTGACTAGTTCTTTCTTTCTCTAGTTGGAACGATTGACAAACTAGGTTAAATAGTACTCCGAAAGCTAAGTTAATATTGGTGTTTTGACCAAACCCACTTTTGGAGTACTATTTGACCTTATTTGCCAATGACTCTGTCACGACCCCCTCTGTGGGAGCACGTGACCGGCACGGACATGGGCTTATCCCACGTCGTAAGCCTACCCACAGACAAACCATAATATGCCGCATAACATAATGATGATGAAATACAATATAAATATATTCTCTACAATACCAAACATTAAGATCTCAATGTTTGCAAGCATAATTACCAGCCTCGAGAGTCACCAATCAACATAACACCACGTCAAAGTAACCTTCCAAAATACACACACTTAATTAATCGTTCGCACAACCAAGTCACACAAAATACAATGAGACATAACTTCATATCCTCGCCTTGATTAACTTCTCCTAGAATTTGAGGTAGTAACTTGACTTGAACCTGTATCTAAAAAAAACATTAAACGAGGGGTGAGTCGAAACTCAGTGAGTGGCAAACCCATTTCAAACTTGGGGTCACCAACAAAGCCATAACTCAACAACAATGACCAATCTGTATTAACATTCACTCACTTAAATGATCCAACATGTTCAGTAATTAAAACCTTAATCGAATCACAAGGAATGAAACAATCCAAGACGAAATAATTTGTTGAACCTTTAGAGAAATTACAATATGTGAACAACCACAAGTTTAAGAAAGTCTTTTGGAAGTGAAGAACTTTTTAGAAGCATTATTCGAATAATCATTGAGAAATTATAAAGTTTAGTAACAAAGTAAGAAGAGATTTAGAGCCTTCTTAAAACGAAATTTGGGAATGGTAATCAAGTAATAAAACCTTCTTTTGAAGCTCCTTACCAAAATCGATCGTTTATTATGATAAAATATTTAAATCAATCACAGACTTAAAATTCACACGGGTTACGATTAAATCCTTTAGGACTATCAAGTTAGAGAAAAACTCATGAGAAATTCAAGATTGAGTAATAACATAAGTTATATATAGTCATACGTTTAGAGATACTAGGAAGCAAACTTTGTAAAAACTATTTTAAGCAAAAGTAGTTTGGTAAAGAATAATAGTTTAAAGAAAGATACTAATTTAAAATGAAATCAAGTTTGTTTACCTCTATGGCATCTACACATAGGATATCCGACTAAATAAAGAAAGAACTCATCAATAGTAATTTTATAACTCTGACTTTGTTGTATTCAAACTTAAAACGAGAGAAATATAATCAAATTCATGAAATAAGAGACCCATTTGGGGGTCTGATTTCATGTCCAATTTGACCTCGTTTAACGATAACTCCAACTAAACAAAGATTGAACTCATCAAATTTAACTAGTGGTTTTAATTTAATGGCAAAAACTCTTTCGTGCCCTTAACGTTTGCGGTGATTTTCAGTCATGCCCCTAACGTTTCATTTGTATTAGTTGTGCCCCCAATGTGAAACGTTAGTTTCAATTATGCCCCCAATTTTACTTGTGTGTCAATTGTTTGTTCTGAATTGAATATGTGGCAAGATGACTGGATAAATAAAACATCCATGATTTATTTTTTATCTACCATGACATTTCCCACGTGGATTTACATTCTCTAAACCAAAAAATTACTACCCTAAAATTGTTTTGACATCTTAATCTTCATCTTCGCAAGCCTTATACCACGTAGGAAATGCCATGGTGGATAAAAAATAAATTAGGGATGTTTTATTTATCCAGTCATCTTGCCACATATTCAATTCAGAACAAAAAATTGACACACAAGTAAAAAAAATTGACACATCAGCATTGAGTCAAAATTGAGGACATAATTAAAACTAACAATTCACATTGGGGGCACAATTGACACAAATGAAACGATAGGGGCATAATTAAAAATCACCGCAAACGTTAAAGGCACGAAAGGGTTTTTTGGCTAATTTAATCACATTCGCGTTTCAAACGAGAGAGATAAGCCCATATTTAATAGTTTGGGACCAATAATAAAACTTTTAGGAAACATTAAGGATCAAAACAGAACAAAGAAATATTAAGGACTAAAGTAAAATTTAGGGTAAACATTATGGACAAAATAGATTTTTGACCAAAATTTTCTTTTTAAAATGGAGTAAAAACACCCCTTCATAGACTTTATATTAATTTTTATTTTCTTTCTAATATTCTTTTTTTATTAATTTCATTCATAATATTTAACGTTTAAGCCAATTTTATTCGTCAATTAATTTTTTTTAGTAAATTAACGATAAATTTCGAGACAAAAAAATACTTTTGTCTAAAATAAAAATATTTATTTAAAAAAAACATTTTTTAAATTTTGGAAAGTAATGATTTTTATAGTCAAATAATTTTTTAGAAAATGAAAAAATAATTTTAGGTTTTTAACTAAAGATTATTTTTATATCTTATATATTAAATTTTTCTCTTATTGATCTCTTTTACAATTGTTTTTTTTTCTTAATTTGATGTTTATAAATATTTCTCTTATTAATATTAGTGTTCTTAATCAAAATAGTAAGTTCATTACCGTTCTTGTAATATCTTTTTGGTATAAATTAAAATCTTTGTTTTGGACTCAAATGTAATAAAAGATAATTTTAAAATTTAAAATAAAACTAATTCCACAATTTGAGACCAAACTAGTTATTTCAGCTTAATTAATAATTCGCGCAAGCAAATGAAGGCGGGAAGAAACTGTGTAACTACCTCTCTCTCTCTCTCTCTCTATCTAGTTGTTACTGCAAATTACGTTTGGTTTCCATACTCAATGCTCTTTCTTTCTTGCTTTGTCTTCCACGTTCCTCTCGAAATTTCTTCACACTACTCTTCTCTTCTCGAAATTTCTTCACACTTCAATACTTGTTACTTCAGAAATCACATTCATTCTTTCAATCAAATCCATTATTCCCTCCAATCTTGAATTTCTTTCCATTCTTTACCTAATTTTCGAGAATGGCTGCCAAGGCCATCGGCATTGATCTCGGCACCACCTACAGCTGCGTCGGCGTCTGGCAAAACAACCGCGTCGAGATCATCGCCAACGACCAAGGTAACCGTACCACTCCTTCCTATGTTGCTTTCACTGATACAGAGCGTTTAATCGGAGATGCCGCCAAGAATCAGGTCGTCATGAATCCTCAGAACACCGTTTTCGACGCCAAACGCCTAATCGGCCGGCGATTCGCCGATCCCGCCGTTCAGGCCGATATGAAGCACTGGCCGTTCAAGGTTGTTCCCGGTCCCGGCGATAAGCCGATGATCGTTGTTCAGTATAAAGGCGAAGAGAAACAGTTCGCCGCCGAGGAGATTTCGTCGATGGTGTTGACGAAAATGAGGAAAATCGCTGAGGAGTATTTAGGTCGAATCGTGATAGATGCTGTGGTCACTGTGCCTGCTTACTTCAACGATTCTCAGAGGCAGGCTACGAAAGATTCAGGGGCTATTTGTGGGCTTAATGTCATAAGAATTATTAATGAACCCACTGCTGCTGCTATTGCTTATGGCTTGGACACGAAGGCTTCCAGATCTGGTGAACAGAACGTGCTTATCTTCGATCTCGGAGGCGGGACTTTCGATGTCTCGCTTCTCATGATTGAAGAGGGGATTTTCGAAGTGAAGGCTACTGCTGGTGATACTCATTTGGGAGGTGAAGATTTTGACAATAGGCTTGTCAATCACTTTGTGGCCGTGTTCAAGAGGAAGCACCAGAAGGATATTAGTAGTAATGCTAGAGCTCTGAGGAGACTAAGGACTGCTTGTGAGAGAGCCAAGAGGACTCTGTCTTCTACAACACAGACAACCATAGAGATTGATTCCCTCTTTGAAGGTATTGATTTCTACTCTACTATTACTAGAGCGAGATTTGAGGAGTTGAATATGGACTTGTTCAGAAAATGTATGGAACCTGTGGAGAAATGCCTGAGTGACTCGAAGATTGATAAGAATCATGTTCATGAGGTTGTTCTTGTTGGTGGGTCCTCAAGGATTCCCAAAGTTCAGCAGCTTTTGCAGGATTTCTTCAATGGGAAGGAACTCTGCAAGAGCATAAACCCAGATGAAGCTGTGGCTTATGGGGCTGCTGTTCACGCTGCAATTCTGTGTGGTGAAGGAAAGGTTCAAGAATTGCTTCTGCTTGATGTGACTCCTCTGAATCTTGGTATTGAGACTGCAGGTGGTGTGATGACAGTGTTGATTCCCAGAAACACAACCATACCCACCAGGAAGGAACAGATTTTCTCTACTTTCTCTGATAATCAACATGGAGTGTTGATTGGGGTGTATGAAGGTGAGAGGGCCAGAACCAAAGATAACAACCTGCTTGGGAAATTTGAGCTTACTGGAATCCCGCCAGCGCCAAGAGGAGTCCCTCAAATCAATGTGTGCTATGACGTTGACGCAGATGGTATATTGAATGTGTCTGCTGAGGATAAAACAGCAGGGGTGAAGAACAATATCACAATCACGAACGACAAGGGAAGATTGAGTAAAGAGGAGATAGAAAGGATGGTGCAAGAGGCAGAGAAGTACAAAGCAGAGGATGAGCAAATGAAGAAGAAGATGGAAGCTAAGAATTCCTTGGAGGACTTTGCATACTTCATGAAGAATAAAGTGAAGGATGAGAATTTTGCAGAGAAATTGTACCCTGCAGATAAGCAGAAGATTGAGAAGGCGATGGATGATGCCATTGAGTGGCTTGATGAGAACCAATTGGCTGAAGTGAATGAATTTGAAGACAAGTTGAAGGAGTTGGAGAATCTGTGCAAACCCATCATTGCCAATATGTATGAGGGTGTGGATTTGCCCATGGACGGTGCTTCTTCTGGTGCTGGGCCTAAGATCGAAGAAATTGAATAAGTGTTTTCTAATCGTCAGTTTCAGAAGGCTGAATAAGTGTTACAGATGTAAAGTTTTTTAGTTTTGGAATGAGAAAGTGAATACATCAACAATCTTGTATTTTTTGTTAAGCGGATGTTCTGTTCTGCTGCTATGTAGTAGCTAAATGAATCTTTTGTATGTTTTGGATGTATAATCATAGACACAAACTGACACTTTCATTGACTTGTATGTTTTGGATGAATCATGTATAATCCTCTTAAATCATAGAGTTAGTATTCAGTTTTAATATTTAACTTAGAATATAGAGTTTACCTTTAAAATATTCAATAGAATAGATAAATAATGACTAATACAGTGTAGTCTAATAGAATGGATTAATTTTTATGAGTATTGATCAAAGTATTCAAAATTTATATTTCACAATGAAATTTCTCTCATAGAATATGAGCAATCATATTACACGACCTTCTATACCAAACAACATAAAGACTAAAGTAAATATGAATTGACTTTAAAAACCTAATATATGATAAATGAACAATTATGATAATGGTATATGTAAAATTTATGAATGATTATGGCTCCGTTTGATATGTATAGGGTAAGTAAAGGAAAGGGTTTTACAAGGGAAAGATTGTGAGAGAGAGGAAAAGTAGTTGAGGGAATGTAAAGTAGATAAAGATTGAAAGTGTTTGGTATAAAAAGGTAGGGAAGGGAAAGTAAAATAGATATGAAAAGAAAATGACAAAAATGCCCTTCCCACAACCACTACAAGACCACCGCCGCCGCCGTACACGGTTGCCGGCGCCGCCACCCACCGCCGTACACGATTGCCGGCGCGCCGTCCGCCGCCGTACACGGTGGCATGTGCCGCCGTCCACGGTGGTCGAAGTTGCCGTCCACGGTTGCCGACGCCGCCGTCCGCCGCCGCCGGTCACCATCAGGGGTAGAAGATGGGATGTGAGTGAGAGGGGCAAATTAGGAATTGTACCATATTTTCCTAGGTAGACTTGGATTACATCTGAAATGTGAAGTAAAGAAAAATGACCTATGTAATATAAATGCCTTTACATTGTAATCCACTCTATATAGCTCAAATTACCATACCAAACACCGAAAAATATTAGAATCCGTACCTTTACTTTACATACCCCTTTCTTCCCTTCCAAACGGAGCCTATCTGATTTTTGAAATGTTACAACTACAAGATATACAGTCAAATAATACTTGTTAAATTTTTTCTTTGTAATTTATTTTCGGATTTGTTTAGGTGTTGCTTGAAATTGGCGGGTGATACTGAGTGAACATTGAATTCAGATTTCATGCAAACGACCATGCGTCTCAAACATTAATAACACGACGTGTCGTCTAGAAAAGGTAGCGGAGCTTCAGATTCAATCCTTTTATTTTATTTTTTCTCTCGTCTTCCATTTTCGCAGTATCATGTTTAGCAAATTCATTTGAGTAAAATAACTTTCCGGTCCCTGATTTATGCACTCGCTGACAGATAAGTCCCTGAATTTTACCCATTGTACTAGCCGGTCCCCGAATTTTGCAAACGCTGCACTAATTGGTCCCTCCGTCATATTGGCGTTACAAAAATGCTGACGTGGCCATAACGGACGCTGATGTGTCCCGTTATGTGCTGACGTGTCCCGTTATCGCCACGTCAGATCCCGTTATGTTGAAAAAAAAATTTTTGTGCCACATAGATAAATAAAGACACATCAGCATTGTTGTAGTGTATTTTCCGGTCCCTGCGTTTTGGCCAGTGTACTTTGCGGTCCCTTAATTGATCCAGCCACTTATTCTCAATTCCCCCTCTTTTTCCTCATCTTCATTCATTTTAGTCCAAAATCCTAAAAATAAAATTGTAAAGTATCCCAAAACCCTTGGAAGTTTCAGCATTCATCACATTTTCTCATTGCATTTATAGGTCTCTAACACATTTTTATTCCATTATTCTCAATTCCCCTTCTTTTTCATCATTTTCATTCATTTTAGTCCCAAATCCTCAAAATAAAATTATAAAGTGTCCCAAAACTCTTCCAAAAATTCCAATTTAGTCCTTAAAAATATTTAAAACCCTAAACTCTAAAACCCTAAACACTAAACCCTAAAACCCTAAAACCCTAAACTCTAAAAAAAAGTCTGAATCCTTGACCCATTTTTATTCCATTATTCTCAATTCCCCC
>QANZ01049284.1:37033-66019 GCA_003254925.1 Chamaecrista fasciculata
AAGAGTTTTGGGACACTTTACAATTTTATTTTGAAAATTTGGGACTAAAATGAATGAAGATGAGAAAAAAGAGGGGGAATTGAGAATAATATAAATAAAGATGGGTCAAGGGCCTAATTGTTCAACTCAGACTTTTTTTTAGAGTTTAGGGTTTGAAGTTTTAGATTTTGGGGTTTTAGGGTTGGGGGTTTTAGAGTTTAGGGTTTTAAATATTTTTAAGGACTAAATTGGAATGTTTGGCAAAGTTTTGGGACACTTTATAATTTTATTTTGAGGATTTGAGATTAAAATGAATGAAAATGATGAAAAAGAGGGGGAATTCAGAATAATGGAATAAAAATCGGTCAGGGACCTATAAGTACAATGAGGAAATGCTGATGTGTCACTATTTTATGACGTGGCAGCTCTTTTTTTTTAAAAAAAAAACATAACGGGTGCTGACGTGGCCATAACGGGACACGTCAGCGTATAACGGGACACATCAGCGTCCGTTATGGCCACGTCAGCATTTTTAGAACGCCAATATGACGGAGGGACCAATTAGTGTAGCGTTTGCAAAATTCGGGGACCGGCTAGTACAATGGGTAAAATTCAGGGACCTATCTGTCAGCGAGTGCATAAATCAGGGACCGGAAAGTTATTTTACTCAAATTCATTTCGAGGGTATCATCAAATTCTCTGATTGAAACGTTGCCTCTGAGGGTTTAGCAACAATGATGATGGCAAAGGCTACACCAATATCTGTATGTCTCCTGCATTCCTGCATTTTGTTTCTCCTTGCTCTGCACATTATTGTTCATTTGTTCTTGTTCATCCCTAATTACCACATAATTACAGTTTGATTGAATATTATACCACAAACATCTACACATTCATAACTTTTCTCTCCTTTCAGGCTGCAACAATTGGTTGGTATTTTGATAAGAAAGTAATAAAAAACATTCTAATTTTGATTTAGTCACTTGGAGAAGTAGAATAATAGATTTAGGTAAAAGTACTAATTTTTTCCCCAAACTTTACACTCCCAATCGTTTTTTTGCTGACAATTTCGTCAAAAATGTTTTGCATTTTGGTCAATTTTATCTTTTGACTAATTTTTTTCAATAAATTAACAACAGACTGTATGTTTTTCAATATGAGTTAAGATTTGAGTTTATTTTTCTATCAATTTTAAATTATATATCATTAGCCACGTCGATTCTATTGTTAATATTTGACTAAAGTAAGAGAAAAAGATAAAATTGACCAAAATGTGAAACTTTGGGGACGAAATTGATAGTTGACGTAAAGTTTGGGGACAAAATTAGTACTTTTTCCATAGATTTATTAATTCAAAATTTCAACTGCACTGGTAATGTGAGGTAACATTTTCAACATTTCTCTGAATTCCTTTGATATCTGTGCTAATCCATGTCATATTACTCAAAAGTGCTTTAAGGATGTGGGATGGATTTTTGTTATCATCAAGAAGTAGTTCTGCCTTTGGATTTTCTGTTGTGTTTCTCATCCATTGTTTAATCTTTCTGTGTATCTTTTATAAGACTTCAAAGAATGATTAAGTAACTTAAACTAAGTTGAATTTTCACTATTAATGTCAAATGTTGAGATATTAAAAAATCCGAGAGATGAAGCAAAGGTCCTAGTTGTGTCTCCACTAAGGTATCTCTTGAGACGATCCAAGTCATCTGCTGCATCAAGCATGGTAGGTCTTGTGGAAGTTGACTCCTGTGTGCAAAGGATCCCCAGCTCGACTAACTCCCCAATTGCGACTTCCCACATTCCTTTCATTTCCTGTGACTGGTCTCTTAAAGCAGTTAGCAAAGCAGGGTCTATAATTTTTTCTACCCTTCCACGATAATGACATTTTACCCATTTGTGTAGGGTTAAGTCACCAGCAAATATATCATCTCGAGAACTAGAATGCCAAAGCTGTAGACATCTCCTTTCGTAGATGTATTTGATCCGAATCCGTATTCTGCATTAGAAAGTTAAGAATAATGTTGTTGACTTGATGTTTGAAAAATATTAAAACCATAACAATTTTATAGAACCCATAGAAATAACTAAATTGAGCTCAGTTTGATAAACTAGACTGATGTTGTTTTACTAGTATGCATGTGGTAATGTTGTAGAAACACTAGCTTGTATGATATTTATACAGTTTTTCTTAGACCTCATTTAGTCAGAAACTGATATTTTGGCCAGTAGGTAACCAATTTTGGAATTAAATCAGTTTGGCATTATGCTAGTTCTATTGCTCTCTCTGTTCCTGACAATTCCTTTTAAGTAATCTTGATTATTGCAACATGCTAAATGCAGAGGCAATATCTAAATTCAATACCTGGTGCTATGTATCCGATTGAACCACATAACAAATTCACGGTGGAGCTTCCCATGTTCTCATTAACTCCAGCATTTCCTCCTCCGGCACTTATAACTAGCCTTGCAATCCCGAAATCTGAAACTAGAGCTGTCATGTCATCATTAAGAAGAACATTGCTTGGTTTTAGATCACAGTGTATGACTCTGACCGGAGAATGGTGATGCAGATAGGCCATCCCTTCAGCTATGTCGCTGCAAATGTTCACCCTCTGGATAATACTAAGGTCTGAAGATCCAGGTAAAGAATAAAGGCGGCTCTCCAAGCTGCCATTGGCCATATAGGGCAGAACAAGAGCCTTGAAATCAGGTAAACTACATGCAGTGATAATTCTTATCAGGTTTCTGTGTCGAATCCTCTTCAAAACTTGGCATTCTCTAGATTTCGATCATCAAATCCTCCGGTGGCCTCTGATAGTTCCTTATGTGTGATTCTTGGGAAGTTACTTACTGGGTCAGGTCTGGCTGCTTTTCTAACTGCCTCAGTTGCGTGAGAGGAAATAATTACTTTAAGATGGTTACATCGAAGTATGCAGCAGACAATTGACAAGAATGTTGATATAGAGATGACTAAGATGAAGATAATCAAGAACAGGTGATTGTGGAACAACTTTCTCCTTTGGGAACATGAAAAATTGCTTGTAATTGCCCCACAAACCCGTGGGTTTCCTAAGAATGATAAGTTTGATGCTGAATTAAAGATACCACCTTTTGGAACCATTCCTTCAAGGTTGTTAAATGATAAATTGAGGAAACCAAGCGTGTCAATTTCACCAAGAGTTTTGGGGATCAATCCAGACAATTGGTTTCTTGAGACATCGAGAGATTCGAGATTCTTCAGCTCACCTAAGGAGTCTGGAAGCTCACCTTGTAGAAGATTGTTTGAAAAATTTATCAAGGATACAGCAATGCAGCTTGATATCTGAGGGAAGATACTTCCATTTAGGTAATTTGATGAAAAATCCATCTCTTGAACCTTTTCTAGTTTGCTGAGCTCAATGGGCAGGGGACCTTCAAGGTGGTTATGTGATAGATTTATGAAAATTCTAATTTCCTGCAGGCCTGCAAGTTCTGGTGGGATGCTTCCTGTTAATGCATTATAGGATAAGTCAAGTTTGTACAAATTGATACACCGTCCCAATATAGAAGGTATTTTTCCTGTGAGATGGTTATTGTTGAGAAACAAAGAATTTAGTCGAACCAAATTTCCCAAACTTTCTGGAATCTTTCCTGAGAATTTGTTGTATGACAGATCTAGAAGACCAAGATGTAGACAGTTGGCTAATGCTTCTGGAATTGTGGTTTTGAAATGGTTATGTGATAAGAAAAGTTGTTCCAAGTTTAACAACTTGCTGATCTCTGGTGAAATAGTTCCATTTAAAAGATTGGATGTTAAGTTCAGGATGAAAAGACTGGAAAGGTTTGATACACTGTGAGGAATTGATCCATATATTCGGTTCTCCTGCAGTAGTAGACTTTTTAAACTCATGCCAACTTCACTTATGGTATTGGAGAACCTTCCCCCAAGACCCATGCCAGCCAATTCAAGCTCCTTTAGACTACTGCAGTTTCTAAGAGCAGCGAAAAAGGGATCAAGATTGGTGTTACTATCATGACTTACCATTTGGTTATATGACAAATGTAGATAAAAAAGATCAGGCCAGCTGTTTACAAACTGCGAAGGCAACTCACCCGACAAATGGTTGAACTCTAAATCCAAGTTCACAATTGATACATTAGTTAAAGAGTGAGGAATCTGTCCAGTAAATTGATTATTGTATAGACTGAGACTCCACAGGCCTGGACAGTTTCCAATCTCTTCTGGGATCTTACCTGTGAGGAAGTTGCTGGAAAGGTCCACATTATCCAGCAGAGTGCAGTTGGAGAAGAGAGATGGAGAAAGCGAACCGGTTATATTATTTTCTTTGATTAGCAGCACTCTAAGTTTGGAAAACTGGGAAAAGGACTCTGGTATGGAACCATGTAAACCGTTTCCTTCAAGATGGAGGGTGTGTAGACGTCTAAGGGAGGAAAATTCTGGTGGGATAGTGCCAAATAGGTGACAGTCAACAATCTCAAGGATGTGCAGTCCTGTAAGATTAGAAAGGAAGGCTGAAAGCTGCCCCTCGAGATAAGCATCATACAAGGTTAACCGTGTAACACGGTGCTGGAATTCATCGCATGCAACACCTGTAAAATTGCATACATGAACAGATTCATCCCAGTTACCAAGTGTGGAATGCGGGTCAGATATAATTGTCGTTTTGAATTGTAGAAGAGCAGCCTTATCAGTAAGCAGTGAGTGAGAAAGGTGGTGATGCCTTGGAAGTGAGAGACTGAATGTTGAAACTGGGTATTGAAGTAGAAGGAAGAACAGTACCTCTAGGAAGACCATATTGTATAGGTTGGTAATGTGAGTCACTGCCATCAATTTTAGGTGTTCAGTTGAGAATTAGAATTCCATGTGTTTGTTTGACGTTGCAATATGTGGCATGAGTCAACCTGGAAATACTGATATCAGAAAAAACTTTCACAAGATGCTATTATTTGTTGAGGAAAATTTTTTCAGTAGATGATGAGTAGATTCTCAACTCAAACCCAAATTGAATACCCATTTGGAAGGAGACAAGAAAAGTTGTCCTCTTATGGAAGAAAATGAACATTCTGAAATCCAAACCTTTTGCGCAAAGAATTTCCTTGCACTCAACAAAGGCGCACTAAAATATACAGTTCCACTTGACATTTTAACCTGAAAAAATGTCAATGATAATGATATGAAAAGCACCATTAAATTTAGCAAGTTAAACTCTCTTATCATGAGGTGTTCTCAAATTTTTTGTGGATTACATTTCTGTTGTTGTGCATAAGTTTCAAGATGATTCAACAAAATTCTTTTCTTGATTTGTGTGTGTGATCCTTTGTGCAGAGGCCTGTTAATCTTTTCTGTATTATTCCATTTTTATCAGATGACCTGAAGGGACAAGATGATTCGATGAAGAAAATGGCATGTGCTTTTCATTTTGAATGGCTACCCGTCCACTACTAGCAACTTGAGAGCTGTATGTGGTTTTATCAAGTTGCTTTATGATATCCAATCTCACAATTTTAGTTGATCACTGATAACCATTTTTGTTTTGAAATGAATTTTGCCGATATTAATATATATATTTAAATTTACTCACCCTGTAATAACCTTTCCACAATGTAAATGATTAAAAAGACTTAAAAAAAAAACATATTTAAGTGAGAAGGTTGAAGATTATACTGTACAAGATAGGTAAAGTATAATAGTTAACTGGAAATTAAGAAAGAGACAAAATGGAATATATGGGCTGGTTTGTCTCATGATCTTGGTGTTAGGTCCTTGTTTACCTTTATATCCAATCAAGAACCAATTAGTTGTTTTCTTACTTGATTTTATTGACTTAAATAGTAAACAACGCACTCAGCTAGTAGCATTATGGTTTTCTGTTAGTTAGTTGAATTTTAATTTTCTTAATTTCTTCAAAATTAGTGCAAGTTTTTGAGAATTAAAAAAAGAAAGGCACAATGCATGCGAGATCCTCGTTTAAGTGGGTTTTAAAATACATTTGAAATCTATACATCATGTTCTATTTATTTAATATTTTTCAAAACAAAATTAAAATAAAAAAGATCTAAATTGGAGGTACACTTACATGATCACATGTGCTTTGCGAGTCCACTGAGTCCTCTTGTAAGTGTGAATTGTGGTTTTAAGTAGGGATTGAATTCCACTAAGGATAGTTGGTGTGATAGTGATAAGGTGCGCCATAATTTTTATGCTTGTAACATATATGTTTAATGTTTTATTGTAATAACTAAGATATTGTTGTTGTTGTTGCTTAATTAGGACCACATGACATAACCACAAACCTAATATGCACACTGCATCCATCGGATTATTGTTGTTGGATTATGTTGTGTTTGATGTTGAAACTTAACAAATCAACTTCACTCAATTCCGTAAGCACTTTACTAAAATACGTTTGTTCCTAATTATGACACACTATATAGGCTAATCAATTTAGCATACATTATACTTCTGACATAATATATATGGGAGTCTCTCAAATTAATTACTTTGTCTAGATGCTTTTCTCAATGAACCTTCTTTTATCCAATACATACATATGCAGGAAACAGTTTGAGTTGGGATTTTTGTGTAGTTATTATATATATATAGTAGTTGGGTCAGATTTTATAACTTATAATTATCATGGTTATTTAAGTATAATTTAGGAAAAAATTAGAGGATCAAAGCCTAGAAAACATCTATCAATGAGGATGCTAGGTATTTTAGGATACTCAGAATGATAGATTCTCTTATGACTGATTAATAAAAACAAAAGAATCAGATGTCCTTTTCAAAAATCTTTCACTGGAAATTAGGAAAATGACATTGAGCGAATTGCTATAATAGGTCCATTAATTAAAGCTTTAATTTTACACAAACATACCATGCCACCATATATTTCTTATTTTCTTTAATCTTGCCTCAGAGATCGATATATATATTACATCTGTAGTTTCTATGATGTCATTACATTTATTAACAAATTAAGCTCATGTCTCATATTACTTATACCAAATCTTTTACTTTATATATATATATATATGCATCTAGAAGTTGCTCCTGAGCAAGTCTTGACTCATTAACAAAAAGAAAAAGCAGAGAAAAGCAGCAATTTGCATTGTTTTGTTTTTATAATGATAATTTGGCATTTTATAATTAGATCTCTAACCCATTAATGAAAGGAGAAAATGGACAGATTGGTCTAGACTCTAGACTAACAATCCTTAGATATAGCTTAATTTGGATATGTTTGTTTAATTTAGTCTCATTTGGAGGGATATGTTTGCTTTCCACGTTGCTCTGCTTTGCTGAGTATAGACGAAAAAAAAAATGATATCCTAGCTTTAAAAAAAACAGTAATCCTCAAACAATTATAAATTATATATAATTAGACAATTGGATCACATTAAAAACTAGATTGTTTATCTCGAAGTGATTCCATTTTTCATAGTAAATATAGCTGGCTGGCCAATCAAAGTTTAATTGAATCCGTTAACTTTCTGTGTTAACTAATAAAAATTGAGTTACAGAAAAACAGAGTATATTTTGGCTTTAATTTGAAAAAGTAAATCCTTTTCTCTTAGAACATCTTTCAAGCATTTGGTATTAGAGCAAAGTTAAGGATTCCATGCATTGCCAATATTAAAGTATAATCGAAGAAGATGAATAATGTTGGTGGGTTAATTAACTCTTAATTTTACTTTAATTGTGGTACTTAATCTTTGTAAATACTAAATATGTAATATAATTGTGCCTTAAATAAGATCTAAAATTAACTTTTATTTTAGCGAGATAAGTTTTCTCTTCTACTTCTACACTTTCTTTGATTAGTTTTCAAGAAAAAATAAACTTATGTTGTGCTTAATTTTATTGCATATATATATATATATATATACTCTTACTTAATGTTGAAATAAATGGACCAATCCACTTAAGTTTTTTTTTTTCACACCAAAAAAACTTATGTTGCATATATCCTGAAGTGGATTATTTGGTCCATTTATTTTATTGCACAAACGACTCCATTTAGAAAGGGATAAATTAAATACAAATTCAACAGTGACATGTCCTATAATTATGAAACTTTTAGCTAGCTAGTTACTAAATAATATATATTCCTTTATAATTTCTAAATATATAACTAGGTGTGATTTGTATATACATGTATACATATAAATATAGTTATTATGAATTATTAGTAGGTGCACGACTGTTAATTTGTTGGTCCTTTGATTGTTTTCGTTGCTACCTGCTTCTTCATTTATATATATATAGAACTGTAAAAGAAGGAAGGTTGTGTATGGATATTATACAAGGGTATATAAATATATGTACATTAAAAATGCAAGTTTTGGCCATTAAGTTTTGAAAATGTATTAGTTATATATATTTTTTTAAAAGATACATACGTTCATGCTTAAATTATTTGGTTCTTAATAGATTATATATATAATACAACTTAATTAAGACTTTTCAACTTAGAGCATGTTTAGTCAAACAACATTTAATAAAGAATAAAACGTGTAAATCTAAGATTTAAGAACGAAATAATTAAGGCATATATATATACTAGAGGCTTTGCGTGCTCTAACGGGCATGCAAATATGTATGTAAAATAAATGAAGGACTAAATCGTTAACACAGTAAAAAAGAAGGGATCAAATAATAATTTTCCTCTTATTATTAATTTTGTACTATAGTTTTAAAATGTGGACGACCAGAAAGGGGTGGAGCCATATAATATAAGATATATATATATATATTTGGCTTGCCTAAGGTATCTCCAACTCGACAGGCTAAGGATTAATCATCTGTGGATCTGTGCTCTATTTAAGGATCGATCTGCCGCTGGCCAATTGGTTGTTGCATACACAAGGCGAAATTCGAACCCTCAACACTTGCTTAAGCGACTTAGTGAGCTCGACTACTAAACCAACCAAGATTGGTTAATTAAGGCATATATTTTTAAAACTCAAGGAGCAAATAATTAACCTAAGCAATTTTTCTAATTAATATATATGAAATAATTAATTGTTGCTCCCACTTGTGGCTCACCTAATGTTGGAAGTAAGACATTAGATTTTTCAAATGATTAGGGAATGTGCTTCAAATGAATTAAAGATTTAAAGTTTTGTATGTATGGGGTTGGATTTTTGTGGCTCTATGATTAGGACTTATCAACTGCTTCCATTTGCTTCCCTTTATATATAAGAACGTCATGCATGAACTGAATAATTAAGCACAACACAATAGAGATGATGATGATGATGATTAACATTCTCCATATTGCCCTTGTTTCCTTCATTGTTTTCCTGACAATAATGCTGAATGCATCGACTTTAACAGAAGCTAGAGTACTACCTTCTCTAATACTAGGTGATTAATTAATAATTAAGCTTATTAATTTCTCAGTTTGTGTTTCTCCATTCATTTTTGATTCAATATTTCATATATACTCTCGTGATCAGTGGTGCATATATATATAAATATATATATATATATTCATGCATGAAAGCATATATATATATATATATGGGAAGCTGATTGGTGAAGAATATGGCAATAAGAGAGATGTTATTTTAATAATGAGCCCTAAGAGATCCTCGATTGAATTGTAAGTAATAATTCTTATAAGGCTAAAGTACAAATTTGATCCCACATCTTTTGCTCAGTTCTCAATTTGGTCCTATATATTTTTTTGTTACACTTTTGGTCTCATATCTTTGGGTCAGGTTCTAATTTGGTCTTATGTCTTTTTTTGTTGCAAATTTGGTCCCGTATCTTTGGGTTAATTGGAGAATTGGGGTCCTATATCCTTGGATCAGATTTAGAAGTGGTCCCTTATCTTTATAAAAGGACTAACTAATAGTTGATCCTTTTACAAAGATACGAGACTAATTCTGTCCTTGACTAAAAGATATGAGACCAAAATTGGGACCTTTTGCAAAGATATAGGATCAAAATTGCAACAAAAAAAGATATAAGACCAAATTGGGAACTGAGCAAAAGATATGAGACCAAACTCTCACTTTTGCCTTCTTATAATTTAACCTAGCTAGTTAAAATTCATTATGAAAGTACAGCAAATTTTACACATTTTATGCTGTTCCATATATATATAACAGAAGTAAGTGTGCATCTACAATAATTATAATGATTTATTCAGCATGGGTGCTTAATTAATTTTTGGTTATGATGGATGAGCAGAGAGTAGTGGTTGTAGCAGCTGTTGGTTGATGGAAAGATTATCTGGAAAATCATTATCATCATCATCACCAATATCATTGATGGATTATGGTGCTTCTTCTTCTTCTTCTTCTTCCAAGTTTCAATCTCTGCCACTGCCAGCCACAATAAACCCTAACCGCTGTCCTCGACCTCGACGAATACCGCCTCCTCCTGCTCCTCACCTTGCGCCCCCCACTGGGCCTTTGCTCGAATCAATTCCAAAAGGTATACATACATACAATCTTGTGATCCTAGCTAACCCTAGCTATTCAAATTATTACTGTTGCTTCCACTTCTTAAGTATACCTAATGCTGGAAGCAAGATATTAGATTAAATTGTTCAAATGATTAGAGAATATTGTGCTTCAAATGAATTCAAGATCTTTTGAAGCTTTGTATGTATGGGGTTGTATTTTGTGGCTCTATGATTAGGACTCATCAATTGCTTCCATTATATTTGCTAACCTTTAATTATATATATAAGAACGTCATGCATGAAATGAAATTAAGCACGTATAAAACAAGATGATGAATGAAAAGGATTCTCCATAGTCCATGCATATTGCTCTTGTTTCTTTCACTGCGCCTTTCCTGAATATCCAGACAAATAATTTCTAGTTTAGATATAATGTATATCTAGAGAATTAATTATGCTATGTTTGTGTGTGTGTATATATAATAAATATATAAATTGATTTTCAAAAGATATACAAGTTAACAATTCAACTCTTAAAAATATAATTTACATTTTTTTTAATTCTGAAAAGTTATGAAATCAATATATTATTAATCATTTTCATCCTCTAAAAAGTTAATCCCTAAAATATAGACTAATAAGGACTGAAATATATTGTTTGCACGATTTTAATTATTAAAATTTGTAGATTAGACTTTAGCTAGGAGTTATATATTATCTTGTGTATCTTTTATAAAGCTATGCATCCGAATGTTAATAATTTAATATTAATAGATACATACAATTCAAGTAGAAGTTAATTCTAAGAAATCCTCATAAGAATGAAAGAATTGTAAGTAATTTGGCATATTTAATATTCATTACAAAATTATAGCAAATTATTTTATACACATATATATTATATGCAGGAAATTCTAAGATGCAACTTAAAATATGCATACAATTGCATATAATTGGGAGGTGTTATAATATTGATAAATAATAATAAATGATAACATTTTTAACCAATTAAAACTGTGTATGGACTATAAAGTCACATCATTAGTTGCATGCAATACCTAAGTTACATCTTAGACTAACTCCCATTATATGTTGTTCCAAAACAGAAGCGTGTGTGTATCTGTAATTTACATAATTAATTAATTAATATGGGTGCTTAATTTTTTGTTATTATGAGCAGAGGGTAATGTATGGAGCAATTTTGGGTTGATGGATAATGGTGGTTCTTCTTCTAAGCTTCAATCTCTGCCAACCATAATAAACCCTAACCGTCGTCCTCCGCGATCACCGCCTCCGTCTCCTCACCCTTCGCCCGGCCCGATTCCCAAAGGCATAAAATCTCCTTCAACCACAGTCAATATTATCAACCTCACACCTTATCAATTATATCCCAAAGCAGCCTCAGCATAATATATGTATACAAGTTGTTACGTTGCCCATAATGATTTGAGGTTTGTTGACTTGTAAGTACGTGTGTGAGGGTGCTGATCCATGTACAAGGCATTTATATAGCTTGCATGAGACTAGGTTTGGCTTGCTTCAAAATTATGTTCGGTTTCTTTTATTAGTTTTATCATCATCATATGTATATGTATATATATGAGTATGCGTGTAATGTGTTGTAATATATATGTGTTTTGATACAATGACTTGTTATATATATATATATATATAGAGTAGATCTAGGTGCATGTAATATAAGAAAGGAAATAATAATTTGAATCATTATGTATAATTTGGTTAGTGTGCTTCTCTTCTTTTAAGTATTCTTGAAATTTTTGTTATATGATGAGATAATTGGTCTTTGATAAGAGTATTAGTAAATGATTCTCATTAAAATTGTGTTATAATCAGCACTATGTACATGGTTGATTATCTTGCCAATTTGTCTAAAACGAGGATGAGTCCTCTTGAATGAGTTGTAAACCCCCCACCTTCGTCAGTTGATATCATGTCTAGTATTGTTGTTTATGCTAGGGAGAGATTGGCTATTTTTACTTTGTTTTCGTTTGTATTGTACTTACTTTGCCTTACTTTTGAATGAATTATGTGTTTCAAGTAAAAAAAAAAATTATGCACATGCATGGTTACATTTCTATATAGGTTTACAGTTTACTCAATTTGCGTTTTGTTATCAGTTTGTTAGAGTATATATAGCCACCTGCCTTCACTCAATTTAGAAAGTGGGAAATTCTTATGCTTGAATTTTCATTTATGTCATGTTAAAAAAATGAGACAAAAAATAATTACCAAGGAAGAGAGAACTAGAGAAAAAAGGCAAGATCGATTTATTTTTTTATTTTTTTTTATAAGAAACGGAATTCATTAAAGGCAGAAAAATAACATAAGGAGTGTATAACAGTATCAGGTTATACAACTATTACAAGTCCTAGGAAAAAGGTAAGGCATGGAATCATAAAAACATTACAAGATCGATTTTAACTTCTCAAAAGGTTGAACTTTATCTCAATGCTGTTTGGATTGGACATGAATATCAGATAGTTTGATCTATTTAACCATTATCCGTTGGACTAGCTAGTGCTTCAATTAATAGTTACACTGTTGTTTCTTTTTTTAGCTAGAAATTACGGATAATTGTGATATTTTTAAAATGGAGTATTGTATTTTAATTATTTAAAAATTAATTAGTTAATAATTTATACAAATTCAAAGATAAAAAGATATTTTTTCTCTTTTATTGATATATCTCTGGTTGTTGCCAACAGAAAAAGGTTGAACTTTCAAAAATAGGTCAAAAACTTATTTTGGTCCTTAATGTTTATGTCAAGTTCCATTTTCGTCCCTAATGTCTTTTTTGTTTCATTTTGATCCTTAATATTTCCTAAAAGTTTCATCATTATATTGGTCTCTAACTAATGAATATGATTATATCTCTCATTTCAAACCCGAATGCAATTAAATTAGATCTACGAGTTAAGTTTGATGAGTTTCTTTTTTACCCAGTTGGATCTATTGACAAATAAGGTCAAATCGGGCATGAAATTAGACTCGAAAATATACTGCTTAATTCATGAATTTAGTCATATATCTCTCATTTCAAGTCTAGATGCAATGAAATCGGAGTTACAAATTACTTTTGACAAGTTATTCTTTTATTCAGTTGAAATCGTTGACAAACGAGATTAAATAGTATTCCGGAATTGAATTTGGTCAAATAGTAATGTAGCATCTCATTTAACACCATAATTAAAAAAAAGGGTAAATTACACAAAAGGGCCCTGTGGTTTGGCCTATTTTCAGATAGGATCCATGTGATTTAAAAAGTGTCAAATTGGGGGCTTGTGGTTTCCTTCGTTAGCAAATAGGGTCCCAGGTGGTTTTTTTCATCCAAATTAACAGAGTCAGGTTAGAATGAATTTTAAGGTGGACTATTTTGTAATTTGAGCGTTTTTTCTATTCAAGCAAATCGACGGTGTGGTTTTTGGGTTAAACAAAACGCAGACATCAACCCTAAATTGATTTCATCTTCATTTCCAATCTCCATCTCTATCAAGTAGAATCCTCATCTCCAATCGCCTCAAGCTCCTTTCCCAAAAGCAGCTGTAGATCCAGATCCCTTTCCTGCCCCCCAATCTCGCCGCCAGAGAGAAATATAAGCTGGAATTGAAGCTCGTCGGCTCTATTCTGTATGAGGTGAACTCGACGATCGGCTATTTATTGATGCTCATCGTCATGTCCTTTAACGGAGGGGTGTTTGTTGTCATCATCGTGGGTCTTACTGTCAGATACTTCATATGAAATTAATTAATGAATGAGATGGAGGCTAGAGGCACTAGTGTAGTAGTAGTTACTCTGTTTGTTGTCCTTCTTGGCTTTGTTGTTTTGGATGGCGGCATGGCTCCCTCTGTCCACGTGGTTGTGGCTTTTCCTCTTGTTCTTGTTGTTCTTGTTGCCACTCCTGCTCCTCATCCTGTGGGGATTGTGGGTCCATGATGGTAAGGCCCTCCGACACTCTTACGATTTTATTTATGTGATCTGTTGGAGCCTGAAGCTTGCTTGCTGTCTCCTCGTCTATGTTCAATGCTTGTGCCAAGAATTGTGTGTCGAATCCACTTGATACAAAACAAGAAACATAGAAGAAATGCTGAAGAATGATTTGGGAATGAATTGAATCTATTGCTCAGTATAGCATATTCCAGTGTATTTATAGTGTGATTAGGTAATAACTAATAACAAACTTAGAGCTAATACTAACTACTCTAGCCAGCTCATAGCCAGCTCATACATTATCAGTAATATCCCCCCTCAAACTTATGGTATTTGAAGGAAAAACCATAAGTTTACTGCGAAAATTGGCAAAGACATTCTTAGACAAGGCTTTGGTAAAACCATCTGCAACTTGGTCTTCTGAAGAAATGTGCTGAACTACAATCTGCCCTGCAATTGCCTTCTCACGCACAAAATGGATGTCTAATTCAACATGTTTAGTTATGCAACACTGGGTTTGCAGTCATATGAACTGCACTCAAATTGTCACAGTAGATAGTTGGTGGTTGCGGCAAAGGAACATGAAGCTCAATTAATAAAGATTGTAGCCAATACACTTCACTAACAACTACAACAAGCCCCCTATATTCTGCTTTTGTGCTACTTCTTGAAACTACACACTGCTTCTTAGAAGCCCAACTCAGAAGATTATCACCAATGAAGATACAAAATCCAGTCGTGCTTCTTCTATCATCTATATCAGTTCCCCAATCTGAATCACAATAGGCAGAGATAGCAAAAGAACTTGGTTTAGTAAATGACAAACCAAATGAGGAAGTCCCTTTAACATATCTTAAGATTTTCTTAACAGCTTGCCAATGATGCTGTGTTGGAGCCTGTATAAACTGACATACACGGTTAACTGAGTAACAAATATCAGGTCTAGTAACTGTCAAATATTGTAGCCCCCCAACTATGTTGCGATAGAAGTGAGGATCAAAAAAAGGAACCCCAGAATCTTTACTCAACTTAACACCTTTAGTCATTGGTGTTGAAGAAATTGTGACGTTGCTCATACCAGCTTTTTCAAGCAAATCATGAACATACTTCTGCTGTGACAGTAGATAAGAGTCATCTGAATTTTGGATAACTTTGACACCCAGAAAATAACCAAGATTTCCTAGATTCTTCAAAGAAAAAATAGAATTCAGTTGAGTGATGAGTGACTGAACTTCTGCTGCATCAGTACCAGTTACTAGAATATCATCAACATAAACTAAGACATACAAGCGACTTTGTTTTGAACTCTTTTGATGAACAATGAATGATCACAATTGCTTGAACTGAAACCCAACGAAATTAAAGACTGAGAGAGACTTGAAAACCATGCTCTTGGAGCTTGTTTCAAGCCATATAATGACTTATGCAATTTGCAAACCAAACTGTGATCTAAGACTTCAAAGCCTTGTGGTTGAGTCATATAAACGTCTTCTGTGAGAAAATCATTTAAGAAAGCATTATTAATATCAATTTGTCTAATTTTCCAATTAGAAGCAAGAGCTAAGGTCAAAATTAGTCTAATTATAGCAGGTTTCACTACTGGACTAAAGGTTTCATTATAGTCCAACCCTTCTCTTTGTAGAAAACCTTTTGCTACTAGACGAGCTTTGTACCTCTCTATAGTTCCATCAGACTTTTCTTTTACTCTATACACCCATTTGCACCCGATAGCACGAGAACCTTGAGGAAGAGGTACCAAAGACCACGTGTTATTCTTCTGAAGAGCTTGAAACTCATCTTGCATTGCTTGTTTCCAAGAAGGATTTGCTAAAGCATCTTTGACATATTTTGGTATAGTGTGAATGAGGAAAACTTTGGGTTTAAAAATCCCTTTCTGAGCACGAGTTGTCATAGAATGTGAGGGTATAGAAGATTTAGGATGTTTAACAGGTAGTGGATGAGAAATTGAAGTTGGAGAAGGCACTGTATGAGAAGTAGACAAAGAATTAGTAGTGTTTGGATTTATAGAATTTGACTGCTGTAATGGAGAAATTGAGCTTGGAGTAGGCAAAAGAGGAGGAAGAGAGTTAGGACTGGTGTTTCTAGAGGAAGAAGACTGAGATGAATGAGATCTATTAGAGGGAATAGGACTAATAGGAGTATGTGAGACAGTAGAAGAAACAGAGTTATTATTAGAGAGTTGAAATGGTATGGTTGGGAGGTATGGCAGAAAAAGTACTGATGTTAGATGACAAATTTGATGGGATAGAATTTTGAGCAAAAGGAAAGACATATTCATCAAAGATTGCATCTCTAGCAATGTAAATCCTTTTAGTGGCAACATCTAGACACTTATACCCACGATGAAAAGGACTATAGCCCAGAAAAACACAAGAAGTGGACCTATACTGAAGCTTATGCTTATTATAAGGCCTAGTAAAAGGGAAACAAGCACACCCAAAAATCCTGAAAAATTTGTAATTAGGTTGTTTTTGAAATAGAGTCTCAAAAGGAGAAATATGACGCAAAACAACAGTAGGTAATCTATTGATTAAATGAACTGCTGTGGCAAAGGCATCATCCTAGTAAATCATAGGCAAAGATGCTTGAGCTAACAAAGTTAAACCAACTTCAGTAATATGACAATGCTTCCTTTCAGCTAAAACATTTTGTTTATGTAGACGTGGACAACTTCTTCTATGTATAATGCCTTGAGTAGTAAGAAAACATGATAGAGAACGATACTCACCTCCCCAATCTGACTGGACAGCCTTGATTTTACAATTTAATTGCAACTCTGCCATACTTTTGAAGTCTATAAATGCCTGCATCAGATCTAATTTTCTTTTTAACAAATATATCCAAGTATATCGAGAAAAAGCATCAGTAAAATGCACATAATATTGATAACCACCATTGGAGATAATTGGAGCAGGGCCCCAAAGATCAGTGTGAATGAGTTCTAATGGAAAAGAGTAAGTTGTTTGAGAAGTAGGGGAGGGACGTTTATGAAATTTGTCAAAGCAACAAGACTTACAAACAAGCTGAGAATCTGTATTATTAAATGTGATATGACAGTCATTCAAAACCTTTTTAACAACAACAGGTGAGGGATGCCCCAACCTATGATGCCAAAGATTATACACACTAGCTAGATGATTGACTAGAAATTTGAGAAGGTACAGAAGAATTTGAAACTGAAAATACAGAAGAATTGGAAATTGAATTATTCGATTTTACAAGAGAATTCAATGAAACAGATGACGAAAAATGTGTTTGCACTGGGACAGAAGATTGCAGTGAACTAATGCTTGCAATGTGAAGAAGCTGGACATCTTCAAGGACATATAAGCCATGCTTAACTGAACCTCGCAAAAGAGTTGTATGATTGTCCTGCTTTTTAACAAGAAAATGATCAGAAAAGAATAAGAAATATACTGAATTGTCTGCAGAAAACTGAGAAACACTAAGTAGATTTTTAGAGATATTTGGAACTACTAGAACATTCTTAAGACAAAGCTGAACATTTGGAATAAGAGAAGAAGAAAAGAAAGAATCTCCAGAGGTAGTAATGTGCAGACCTGAGCCATCTCCTATGAATATTTGATCATGATTTGTGTAATCAGACCTTGTTGACAGATTTGACTCATCATAAGTAAGATGATTCGATGCTCCAGAATCAACATACCAAGACGAATCTCCAACACACTCAGGAGTAGCAATCATAGCATGAGGCTGTGATTTTGCAGCAAGTGATGTAGAAGAGGATGAAGAAGATGACATATATTGCTACAAATAGAGTGAATAGTTAGAATCAAATCTATTCCAACACTGAGAAGCAATGTGAACATTTTTGCCACAAACTTGACATAGCACATTTGATCTTGGCGCATATGAATTACCACGGCCTCGATTACCACTATTGTAATTTCCATGACCTCTAAAACTACCATGACCTCTATTATTGAAATTTCTACCTCCAGTAGAAGAATTTCCTCTTCCTCGAGTTGGAACAAAATTACCTCTGCCACCATTACCAGAATATTGAGCTACATTTGCTGTCGCAATATCAGTAGGTTTTGATAGCTGAATTCGTGATTCTTGCGCCAATAATAAAGCTTCTATGTCTGAAATCTTATAAGGATCAATTCGAGTGAGTACGGAACAAACAAAAGCATCATATTCAGAAGATAATCCATTGAAAATTGCATTCATGTGATTACTAATCGGAAGTGGTTGTCCTATGGCAGATAAAGAATTAGCTATCGATTTAATCTTTCGAAGATACGCGACCATCGTCATAGATCCTTTTTTAATTGTTTGCAATTGACCTTTATACTGCATTTCTTTAGCTTTCGTTTGAATAGCATAGTGCGATAGAATAGAATGCCATACCTCAGATGTAGATTTACATCCAACAACTTGCAAAATAACTGGCTCTGTCATTGATGAGATCATCCAAGATAGTAACAAACAATCTTGAGACTGCCAATCAAGAAACACTGGATTGAGCTTTCCACTTTGTTCATCATCACTGTTCAGGAATCTTGGTGGAATCGATGGATTCAGCTCAATAAAATGATCTAATTTGTAACCAAGAATAGCAGACTCCATTTGAAGATGCCATAGGAGAAAATTATTCTCATCTAGCTTGATTGAGAACTGATGAGAAAAGGTTACGATTCCTGAGGAAGAATCAACCTTAGCAGTAGAAGAAGATGGAGGCAAGGTGGAAGATGAAGGAGGTAAAGTAGAAGAAGGAGTAGTGCTCTCCATCGAGAAACTTTGTTATGGCTCTGATACCATGATACAAAACAAGAAACAGAGAAGAAATATTGAAGAATATTGAATTGGGAATGAATTGAATCTATTGCTCAGTATAGCATATTACAGTGTATTTATAGTGTGATTAGGTAATAACTAATAACAAACTTAGAGCTAATATAAACTACTCTAGCCAGCTCATACATTATCAGTAATACCACTAAACACATGGTTTCCTTCTGATTCTTGCTCCTGAGGATGCTTCTTGTGCTTCCTACTCCAGAATGGATTCTGCTCACGTTCTTCCTGAGTCTCTGGGTGTTCTTCCTCTGGGTTTCCAGCAAGATAGAATCTTTGCACCATGCACCCCAACCCCAGATAAATAAATATCAACGAAATTGCAAGGTCAATTAATTAATTATAATGATTTGAACAATCACAAGAATTATCTATTGTCGTCGATAATTCAGATTTATATGTGTGTGTAAATCTCAATGTTTGGTGTAAATCGGAATCTCATTCATTTTTGTCCTTCCTCGAGCTTGGAGATGGAAATTGGAGATTGGAGATGAAGATGAAGATGAAATCAATTTAGGGTTTATGTTATGTGTTTTTTTTAAGCCTAAAACCACATTGTTGATTTGGTTTCCTCTTATTATATTTTGGTTCAAATTGTAAAATAGTCCTTTTTTAATTTGTTTTAATAGAAAAAACGCTCAAATCACAAAATAGTCGACCTTAAAATTCATTCTAAGTTGGTTCTATTAATTTCGATGAAAAAAACCACATGGGCCCCTATTTGCTAACGGAGGAAATTACAAACCCCCAATTTGACACTTTTTAAACCATATGGACTCTATCTGAAAATGGGCTAAATCACATAACCCTTTTGTGTAATTTACCCTAAAAATATTATGAATTGTATTACTAATTTTCATCACTAATCAAATGCATCGCCTAATGACTCAAATTTATAATAAATCATGGTCATATCAATAGATAAACTCAATAACAAACTACAAAATATTACAAAAAAACATTACAAGTTTTAGCTCGATCACAATCAAACATTAATTTGTTTTCTAAAATTATTATCATTTGAAGAAAATTTGAATTTAGGAAAGCGTTGTGGAACACTATTATTATTAGGGGTCTCCCATTAATATTGATGAGCAGTTTAAATATAAAATTATAATAATTTATTCATCTAAATCAAAAACTCCAATTAGACCTTATCTTCGTTCCTCAATCAAAAGAACAAAACAATAACAAAATAGATAAACCTTTCTATGTGTCATGTCCAAAAAGCATGTGTATATATTGAGGAACTATCGTTTGTATATAATTTATTTCATAAACATCATACCCTAGAAGCTTAAGATATATGTAGGTGGCCTTCTAGGTAAAGGCCATAATATATGCTGTTCTTGGAGAAGAAGAAGAAGAAGAAGAAAGAATCTGACGATGGTGAAGCACATAAAGAGGACAAATGGTCAGACAATGATGAGGCAGATGGTGAGATGAAGCCTCGGTATTGAATGAAAAAGTCCAAAGGAGAATTGCATTTTCTGGTGCTGCCATAAGTAACCTTTGGACTCTTATATCCGAACTTGAACTCAAAAAAAAATTTAAAATAATTATTTTTTATTTATATAAAATTTATTTTTATTAATTTTTTATATCTATGGCTACTAAAAAAATCATAAGTAATAAGTAAGAATATATTATTAGAATACTTCAATATATAAAAAATGTTTTACATTTTACTTTTATAATTTAATATTTTTTTCAACATAATTTTAGAGTACTATATTTTTATATATAAAAATAAATATTTATTATTATATGTAGGGTAAATCGATATCAGTGGTTATTTGTAATAAAAAATTCCGTTTAAACTAAAAGAAAAATTCTAGCTATCACACTATTATAAGACCTGCTTTGTTATATGGTACTGAGTGTTGGGCGATAAAAGGGCGGCATGAGAATTGTTGAGGTTGGACTTGAATCCAAACTTAGACCTATAAGATAAAATTTTAGATTTTTTATTGGATTTAGATATTTTGATCATCCTTAATCATTTATGCACGTTCTCTATGTGAGTTTTCTTCTCAGACCTGGATCCTCCGCAGTCTCATTTTGATGCATTTTCATACAGTGTAAATATCAATCAAATATAACAATTGAAATTTGAAACTATTGGGTTTATTAATATCTAAAAAAATCTAAACTAAAAACTCTTAATACTGACCTAAAACTAACTTAAAATTTGATCTAAAACACTAAGAATCTCTAATATGCTATTCTAATTTCTCCAAAATTACATCACAAAATTTTAGGTCTCTTATTTTTTTAAAAAATAAATTTAGTAGAATATGGCTAAACCATAAAAGTATATGAAGGATTTCGAATCCAAAGACCGAAACCTGAAACATAAAACAAATCCAGGAAAGTATAAAAAACACAATGCGGAACTTACTAACCTGGATGCCATTGCTAATATTCTAGATCTTGCTAGTGTCTCCGCTCCACCAAGACTGATCTCCAAAAGTCGATCTCCTCATCACGAACTTTACCAAACGGTGTGACTCTACCTACTAGAGATAGAGCTATGTTTCCACGACTGATTGCGGAAGACGAACACAAAGAGAGAGAAGAAATATTACTATATGGGTTCTCTCAATATGAGAGCCCCCTTTCTAACTCATGAAGTAACTAGCTTGAATGATCGGAATCACTCCTATTTATTGAAGAAAGGGAGAGCTCCCAAAAGTAAACTATCTAATGTGAGACTTAAGAAAAAATAGCCTACATTCCAATAGATCAACCTTTGGACTCCCATATGGGAGGATGTTTAACCCATAAAATCCAACAGTATACTAACTTTAGTATATATATATATATAATTATTCTAAACTTATCTTTTAAAAAAATAAGAGAAACCCGACCAAAAGTCATTTTCGTGTGCATGTTCGTGGAATGTGAATAAAAGATCAGATATTTAAGAGAACCATTTGACACATGCTGGTCTTGGTGTTTTCGTTTTCATCTTTTTGATCATGCTAAATTTATAACATCACTGTCATCCTCGCAGTAGTCTTCTTTCTTAGTGTGCGTTTGTCAGTCATCACTGATTATTACATTAATTCTGAATAAGTGTATTATATATATATATATAATCTATATTATTAATCGCACGTTTTAATTAAGAATTCTACTGATGATCAGTCATCTTCAATAATTCAGGGTTATCTATGTCTATATATATATATTGGTCTTCCTTAATTTCTTCACGTTCTCATTGATGAGTCATTACTTCCGAGTTCCGAGTACTCCATTTTGGTAGCTTCAATAAAAATTGAAATAGTATAAAAAGAACTTAATTAGGCCAGTATTAAGAGTTTTTAATTTGAAATTTTTAGAAATTAACAAACTTGATAGTTTAAAATTTTAGTTGTTATATTTGAGATCTACATATTTTTATAAGTTTGTAGTAAAATTTGAAAGCAAACTGAGTTAAAAATTTCCATGAGTTCTTATTCTGACGTGGCAATATAATATTTTTGAGTAAGAAATGATAACCGATAGAGATAAAGTTTTCAAAAATAATTTACATATCTAGAACCTATTGATTACAACGAATCAATCGAAATAAATTTTGTCAAGAAATTATATTTCTAGAATCTTGTGTTTTTAAGGATTTTTTTTTTATGAGATTTAAATATTTTTTAGTGTTTTAGTAATTTTAACCTCTTTTTCCTACATTAAAATTGTTTTTTATCCTCCTAAAGTTAGTTAAAATTATGAAATAATCCCATAAGTGTCAAGTTTCGTCAAATTTTTAACAAAATTAAAACACAAGGTATCAAAGTGTTAATAGAGAATATTAAAGGGTGTGTCACTTTTTAAACTACATGGTACCAAAGTGCAATTTACCTTTCTCTTAATAATATTATAGAAACAACTTTTTCTCGGTCCTTTGAAGTTCTCTATCATTGGGCCGCTTCAATAAATCAGAGATAAAACAATGCGTTTTACTAAATGGAACCTCCATGTGTCGCAATATTAAGGGCAAACATAAAATCCAACGGATAAATTTGTCAAACTCTAAAGAACTCTAGAGGATCAAATTTCCTTTTTCTCCATCTTGGTTTGACCATCTACCTAAATTTGGAAGTTACTTATATAGCAACATGTGGAAATTAAATGTGATTTTTCTAATTAGAAAACTAGCAACTCGGTCCCTTGAATTTGGACACATTGGCAGATAGGTCCTTGAATTTTTGAAATTGTACAAGCCGGTCCCTGATTTTGAAAACGGCATACTAATAGGTCCCTCTGTCAAATGGTTGTTACAAAAAAGTTGATGTGGACATAACGGAGGTTGATGTGTTCCGTTATTTGCTGACGTGGTCTTTATCCTAAAAAAAAAAACTGCCACATTAGCTTTCCCATTAACATAAAAATTTCGTTGGGCAAATAGGTCCCTAACCCATTCTTATCCCATTATTCTCAATTCCCCCTCTTTTTCATCATCTTCATTCATTTTAGTCCGAAATCCACAAAATAAAATTGTAAAGTGTCCCAAAACTCTTCAAAACATTCCAATTTAGTCCTTTAAATATTAAAAACCTTAAACCCCTAAATTTTAATTTTTTTTAATCTTCATCTCCATCCAATTTAATTAGTCCTTAAAAATATTAAAAACCCTAAAATTCTAAAACCCTAAACCCCTAAAACTTAAATTTTTTTATTAATTTTCATCTTAATCTTCCCAATTTAACATAAATTCCTAAACCCCCTAATTTTTTTTAATCATCTTCTTCATCTTCATCTTCATCTTCATATTTCATCATCTTCATCAATTCATTTCATCTTCACCCCTAAACCCTAAGAAAGATTCAGGGACTAAATCGATTCCTCCTCCTCTTCTTCATCTCCAACCCTCAACTTCATTATTCATCATCTTCATCCTCCACCGCCGACCAACCATCAATCTCCTAGCTGCCTCCACCGCCGACCAAGCTTCTACGCCGTCTCCACCCACAAGTTCAAAAACCTCACGACACTACCTCACGTTACCCTCTTACTTCATTCTACTTTCTATCTTCTTCTCCTTCGTTTTCCATTTGCTTCTTCTCGTCGCCGTTACCCTCACAAATCCAAATCTGGCCATCGTCGTTGACGTTAAAGCGACTGAAGACAAATCTAGATCTGGATTCCGAAATTGCATTAGCGATGATGGTTGATGAAATGAATGATGATGAATTGCATCAGAAATGAATGAATGATGATGAATGAATGAAATGAATGAATGAATGAATGAATGAATGAATGAATGATGAAAGGTATTGCATTCCGAAATTGCATCAGATTTAGGGTTTACGGTGAAGATGAAATGAATTGATGAAGATGATGAATAGATAATGGTGGACAAATGGATGATGAATTGATGAAGATGAAGATGAAGATTAAAAAAAAAAATTTAGGGGGTTTAGGGATTTATGTTAAATTGGGAAGATGAAGATTAAAAATTTAAGTTTTAGGGGTTTAGGATTTAGGGCTTAGGGTTTAGGGTTTTAGGGTTTAGGATTTTAGGATTTTAGGGTTTAGGGTTTTTAATATTTTTAAGGACTAAATTGGATGAAGATGAAGATTAAAAAAAATAAGTTTTGAGGGGTTTAGGGTTTTTAATATTTGGGTAAATTACAAAATATGGTCCTGTGGTTTGGCCCCGTTTCAGATAGGGTACATGTGGTTTGAAAAGTTTCAAATTGGGGCCTGAGGTTTACGCCGTTTGCAAAATGGGGTCTAGGTGGTTTTGGCTGTTAAAAATAACGGTGAACCTGACTTTTTTTTTTTCTCAAATCCTCTTCCTCTTATTTTAGTCCCTAGCTCACAAACTGCAGATAAGTCCAGAAACCTTCAAACTTCCTTCATTTTAGTCCCTAGCTCACAAAAAAAGTTTGCAAAATATTCTAGAACTCTTCCAAACGTTCCTATTTAGTCCCTACTCCATGAATATTCCAGGAAAGGGACCAAAAAGGTGAAAAAAATGGAAGAAATAGAAAACGTAGGGACTAAACTGAAGAAACGTAGAAACTTTAACACCCGCCGGAAAACTCCACAATCTCGCCGGGAAACGGACGGAAATCGCCGGGTAACTCCAGAACTCACCAAGAAACTTCAATCCTCACTGAAACCTCACTCAAATCGCACTCAAAATGCTCAAGAAAAGATTTTTGAACAGGCGACCACTGGAATGTGGGTGACCGATGAGTGCAAGAACTCTTTCATGGAGATGAAGTGGAAAAAGGTGCACAGGTACATCGTTTTCAAGATCGACGAGAGATCGAGGCTCGTCACCGTCGACAAGGTCGGCGGAGCCGGTGAAGGTTACAACGATCTCGCCGCTTCGTTGCAGAACGACGATTGCCGATACGCCGTGTTCGACTTCGATTTCGTCACCGTCGACAACTGCCGCAAGAGCAAGATCTTCTTCATCGCCTGGTATCTCTCTCTCTCTCTCTGTTCCTCACTCTTAATTTCTCTGCAAAATTGAAAGAAACCGAAGCTGCAATCGGAGAATCGCAATGGTGAAACACGAATTTATTTGGCCATAACGATTTCTCACTCTCTCTCGCTCTTAATTTCTCTGCAAAATTGAAAGAAATCGAAGCTGAAAGACGAATATAGACCTAACGGTGAATTTTTTTTCACCTTTTTGGTCCCTTTCCTGGAATATTCATGGAGTAGGGACTAAATAGGAACGTTTGGAAGAGTTCTAGAATATTTTGCAAACTTTTTTTGTGAGCTAGGGACTAAAATGAAGGAAGTTTGAAGGTTTCTGGACTTATCTGCAGTTTGTGAGCTAGGGACTAAAATAAGAGGAAGAGGATTTGAGAAAAAAAAAAAAAAGTCAGGTTCACCGTTATTTTTAACAGCCAAAACCACCTAGACCCCATTTTGCAAACGGCGTAAACCTCAGGCCCCAATTTGAAACTTTTCAAACCACATGTACCCTATCTGAAACGGGGCCAAACCACAGGACCCTATTTTGTAATTTACCCTTAATATTTTTAAGGACTAAATTAGAATGTTTGGATGAGTTTTGGGACACTTTACAATTTTATTTTGTGGATTTGGGACTAAAATGAATGAAGATGATGAAAAATTTAAAAATAATAGGATAAGAATAGGTCAGAGACCTATTTGCCCAATGAATTTTTTTTTAATGGGAAAGCTGATGTGGCAAATATTTTCTAACGTGACAGTTTTTTTAGAATGACGGGTGCTGATGTGGCCGTTAACGACCACGTCAGCAAATAACGGGACACATTAGCCTCTGTTATGTCCACGTCAGGTTTTTTGTAACAACCATTTGACAGAGGGATCTATTAGTATACTGTTTTCAATATTCAGGGACCGGCTTGTACAATTTTGAAAATTCATGAACCTATCTGTCAACGTGTCCAAATTTTAGGGACCAGGTTGCTAGTTTTCTCTTTTTCTAATTAACCTTCCGCTCTCTCTCTCTCTCTATTGTCTATATGCTTCATCACCACTAAATCCTCCAATAAGGGTAGTGGCCCTCCTCCTCCATATATATACATTCTTTCTAAGAACATCATCAGTACTATATGATTTTTGCTTAAGAAACTATACTTATATATATCCATCTAGGAGAACACCTATATATAGTAATATAATCTAATATATTTATTCTAGGGCGTTTCCATTCCCAGCATAAACACATACGACACATCCAAGGGTTGATCTGTTTTGGTACTCACATTCAGTGTACGTGTTGCAGTATTTCAAATATGAATCACTTCCAATAAAAAAAAATGTTTGTGAGAAGAAATATTAAATTGAATACATATGCACTTCAATTAATTAATGAGCTAGCAAAGAATGATTGAGTCTTGGCAAGAACATTAGGTAATTCGCATCGTTAATTTGATGTATTAATTCTAACGTTCAAACTTTAAATTCTAGCCAGCTAATACAATAATATATATAATTAAAACGTGCGATTAATATAGAGTATTTATATATATAATACACTTATTCAGCTCAGAAGCAATGTAATGATCGATCAGTGACTATATATGAGGATGAAAGCGATGTTAGAAATATAGCATGATCGAAAAGATGAAAACGAAAACACCAAGACCAGCATCTGTCAAATGGTTTTGTTATCATTTATTTACATTCGACAAACATGCGCACCAAAATGACTCTAATTGGACTGTACTTTTTTGTTCCACTATGGGAGGTCCAAGAATGGAAGAGTTATAGTGGAATTATAACCCTTAGATATATATGTTCTGTTATCAGTTAAAGATATAGAGAAATACAACTATGCTCTTACTAAAAACTATAATTTTTGGCTTAATATTATGCATGTAATCGCTTGTATCAACAGTTGAGTTAAGATTATGAGTGACTCTTAGCCAGACAAATTGCTAAGGGAAAGCTGCATAAATATGAGATTGAGTCATAGTTGAACTATGACGTTTAGGTGTTATCACCATAAATTAGTTAAGGAAATAGGATTGCGTCGTTGTTAAAAATTAAAACTTTTGATTCAAATAACAATTTATAAACTAGGATGAGGACCAACTGGTTACCAAGATCATGAGTTTGTGTTAGAATACAGAGTATCTTCCAACAGTCATTCATAGATCAAACAAATATAGAGACGTTGGAAAATAAAGAAGAATAGATGAATACGAGTAATTTACTGCAGTTCGATCAGTGTGACCTAGATCCATCCAAGAACAAGAAACTTTACTATAAAGAATTAAAGTTTACAATAACATGATGAATGAATTACTCCTCTAAGTCATACTTCACCCATATCTCTACTCTATCAACTCTAATTGAGTTTCTTTAAGAGTCTTTCATGAGATATTTTGTGATATATTATAATCATCAACCCCCAGCAGCTAACTATTTATAAACTTCTCAAATCCTAGTCCTATAAAGATTACTTAACCTAGACCCGTTAGGTTAATAGGCCAAACTACTTAAATCATTAAATATACTTGTCCTCAAATAATTAGCAACTAACCGGATAAAAGTCACCTTAAAAAATTACCTAAGATTCCCAAATCTTAACAATATAATTAACATTACAATCTTTACAATATGGTTCCTAGCAAGAAAATTAGAGGAAGAGATTGTTTGCTAAGACAAGTCACAACTAAATGATTAATCGAATTATTACATTTGAAAGTTTGTTCTATTATAAAGAAATAGAATTACACCATTGTAAAAAGTTATAACTTTTAATTGAATTTAATAGTAAGAGCTTGATCCAACGATAAGTTTAGTTTGGAATGCGTAGTTACTTAAATCGATAAATTTTTCCTTGTCATCATCATTGCCCAATATACCCTCACAAGTCACACCATTCACGTTTTGAGCTAAACAGTAAACACGGTGCATGCCAGTGAAATTTCCAACATCTAAAATCAACAAACACATTGTTACACTCTTGATGATGACTTGGCCGGTGATATTTTATACATGCATGCAAATTAAAGCTCTTTCATTATTGGATAGATCTCTGATCTCTATATATAGCTCTCTTTAATCAACTACTATTGCATCAAGGAATTCCAATTAGAAACTAATTAAAAGCAAAGCAAATCAATCTTATTGAAGAGATCGATCGATATGAAGAACACTCTTTCATTCTTGCTTATTTCTTCTCTTGCCTTCCACATCTTACTCTCTACTATCCCTCCATTCACAGAGGCCAGACACTTAACACCCACTGTTCTAGGTACGTAATATATATATCATCTTCACTTTTAATTCTTTATATATATTGCTACCCTCTATTAATAAGTAATTAATTATATATATA
>QANZ01049301.1:0-36083 GCA_003254925.1 Chamaecrista fasciculata
ATATCTATAAAATGATTGGCCCTAGGGCACAATCTCCAACAGTAACTCCTTACGTAATTGCACCATGACTCTCGTTCCAGCATCTAGTGCATGCATCCCTATGCACCGAGGTCATGCTGGTCTTAGTTCAATTCAAGTTCCCACTCGAATGATCGACCAGGGACAGTTTTAGATTAATTATCTTATAATTAATCAAGGGCTGTTATCACAGTAAACATGCTAATAATGTGATAACCATTAATTTATCTCTATAAATTAATTGATATGTTCACAACATATCTATAAGGTGATTGGCTCTAGGGCATAATCTCCATCAATGTACTCGACCCGATGTGTCGTTTGCCCTAAGCATGACAAGCCGATTCCAACAAGACCCTGGTGAGGATCATTGGATTGCTGTTAAGAATATCCTTAAGTACTTGAGAAGGACTAAGGATGAGTTCTTGGTTTACGGTGGAACTGATGAGGAGGTATGTGTAAGGGGTTACACAGACGCTAGTTTCCAAACCGACCAAGATGACTTTAAATCGCAGTCAGGATATGTGTTTCTCCTGAATGGTGGCAGCGTGAGTTGGAAGAGTTCCAAGCACTGCACGATTGCCGATTCTACAACGGAGTCTGAGTATATTGCAGCATCGGATGCAGCAAAGGAGGCTGTGTGGATTAGAAAGTTCATCTCCGAGCTTGGTGTGGTTCCGACCATTTCTGATCCCGTTACCCTGTATTGTGACAATAGTGGTGTTATTGCACAAGCCAAGGAGCCACGGTCCCACCAGAGGACCAAACATATACTCAGACGTTTTCACCTTGTCAGGGAGATGATTGATAGAGGTGATGTGAAGATATGTAAAGTAGCAGGCGAG
Organism: Chamaecrista fasciculata; assembly: GCA_003254925.1. Taxonomy (NCBI): domain Eukaryota; kingdom Viridiplantae; phylum Streptophyta; class Magnoliopsida; order Fabales; family Fabaceae; genus Chamaecrista; species Chamaecrista fasciculata. The sequence goes on from QANZ01049301.1 coordinate 864, forward strand.
GATAACGTTGCTGATCCTCTGACAAAGCCTCCTGCAAGGGTCATACATGAGCGGCATGTATCGTCAATGGGGATTAGACGCATTGATCAGTGTACCTAGGAGTAGGAACAGCTAGATTGATGATTGTACCCTTGTGCAAGTGGGAGTCTGTTGGAGATTGTGCCCTAGGGCCAATCATTTTATGTGAAATGTTATGAACATTTGGATTAATTTATAGAGATAAATTATTTAGTTATCATAATTAGCATGTTTACTATGATAGCATCCGTGATTAATTATGAGATAATTAATCTAAATTTTGTCCCTGGTCGATTATTTTCGTGGGAGCGAAAATGAACTAAGACCAGCATGACCTCGATGCATAGAGATGCATGCACTAGATGCTGGAACGAGAGTCAAGGTGCAATTACGTAAGGGGTTACGAGTTGCTGGACTGACCCGGAGAGTCCTGCATGGGTTTAGTCATCAGCTTGCTTCTCCTGTACACTTGTCGCGATGCCTTAGACCCGAGGTCATCATTATTCCAGCGTTGTAGTTGTCAGACTTTGGCTTAGTCTAACGTTGCCCGTAATAGGGTAGCCATAAGGGCTAAGTACGGGTTTGGTTGATTGTTGTGCTGAGGAATGTGGATTGACCGAGATGGGATTTTGTCCCTCATTAGATGGGAGATATCTAAATGGCGCCCTCGATGAGTCTGTCCAAGGAAAAGAGTGGCCACTCAGGAAATTGGGACTTACTCAAGAAATAGAGAAAGTTGTGGTTTGGATTATGGATGACTTTCCTGTGCCTAATCCAAGACCAAGATATCGCAAGATAATAGGGTCTATAACAAGTTGGTACTAAGGTTAAATCGGTTTAGGTAAAAACGATAACTCATGTGTTTTGGGTAGTCGTGATGGCTGGCTAGAGTCTGCTCACGACTTGTAGGTCATGGAGATGACTTGCTGCCAACTTCACGTGGGGCCTGCTGGGTCACACATGAGCAGGATCAGGACACCGTTTAAAAGGGACACGAATTAGGGTTAATTCGTGGGTCACTCCAGTGGCACAATTTAAGACATAGCAAAATGTCTGGGACATTAAGTCTTGTCTTAATTCATCTACAGTTGTGAAATATTTAAATTTGTGGGACAAGTTTAAATATAATAATTGTTAAATGATTAATAGGGATTAATTATTTACAATTAAAATATTAGGGAATAATAATTCATATAAGATTCCTAAAAGTTAGGAAATTATTGATTTATAAAATTCCCCAATATTAGTATGAGGGTGGCGCCTCATTTTGTATATTTAGATTAATAAAATTGTTTTATTAATTTAAATAATAAGTTTGAATTCAAAAGATTTGACGGAGATATCAAAAGATTTGAATCAAATAGATTTGGTGAGATCTCAACTCAAGATCTTTGGAGAATCATGACTTCCTAATTTTTAGGAATGTTTTTGATTTATAAAATTCCAAGATAAAACAGAGGGAGATGGCGCATTGCTCTTGTGGGTCCCATGGGAAGATTTGATCTTCCATTTGATTCTCAGAGATTACATTTTGAATTTAAATTGAAATATTAAGGTAATATTTTAATTGTAAATTCAAGTCCTATAATTATAATATTATTAGAATATCATGATTTTAGGAATATTAAAATCACAAAATATTATATTTATATATAGGGGAGCAAGTCGACTTGCCCCCCAAGTCTAACCCTATCTCACATTGTGATTTTGTCTTCCTCCTTGTAGAGAGAGAGAAAAATCGACTTTAGCCTTAGAGAGAGGAAAATCGATTTTTGCCTAAGGTGTTAGGAAAGTTCGAATTCCACCATTAAAACTAGGGTTTTTGTGAGAGAAGAAAAGGCAAGAAGGAGTTCTTGTGGGGGGTTTCTTCTGTGCACCACTTTTGCTGTTGGATTCAAGAAGGAGTTCCTGAATTCAAACACTATAGATTGGTCCCTGGTTCTTTTGGAGAAAAGAACGGAAGGCTAGCACCTTGGTGCCCAAGAAACTGTTCGTGTGGATCACCGGCAGAGGGAGAACGCTGAGAGTGGACTCCTTGCACACGCCTTGTACAACCAGCCAATTGAAACTCGTGAGGTATACCACTATCTAAAAGTTTTAAATTCTCGTTCGGGAATTCTAGGACGAGGCGCGTTATTTTAATTTTATTTCCTGCTTCCGCTGCATTTGACGCCTAGGATTCCCAACAGTGAGACTATCCCACAACTTCTAAGATGATCAACGAACTCTTGGCTCAAATACTCTCCTCCTCGATCGGATTGAAGGACTTTGATTTCCTTGCCAAGTTGGTTCTCTACTTCATTTTGAAATCTTTTGAACATTTCAAAAGACTCTGACTTGAGCTTCAGTAGGTTCCAAACCTACTGAAGTCGTCAGTAAACGTAACGAAGTATGAGTGACCACCTCTAGCTTGAGTACTCTTGGGTCCACATACGTCACTATGTATGATTCCCAATAAGTCTGGTGCTCTCTCACTGTGACCAGTGACGGGCGCCTTTGTCATCTTACCAAGTAAACAAGATTCGCAAGCATCATATGATTCAAAATCAAATGAGCTTAGAAGTCCATCTTTATGGAGCTTCTCTAGGCGTTTCTCGTTTATATGGCATAAACGACAATGCCAAAGGTATGTAGGATTTGATTCGTTAATCTTAATCCTTTTCGTATCAATGTTATAAATATTGTTATCGTGTTGTCGTTCTAACTTCAAGACATAATGATTATCTTGCAAATCACCATAAGCCAATAAACATCGTCTAAATAGAACACCTTCCATTGCCGTTTACACATGTAAAACCTTCCTTATCCAAATAAGAAAGGGAAAAAATGTTTGAACTCAATGAAGGTACATAATAACAATTATTCAAAATAAGCCCAGAGGGCAACACCAGCTCGTATGTTCCTACAACAACAGCAGCAACTCTTGCTCCATTGCCTACTCGTAGGTCCACCTCGCTTCTGTCCAGCTTTCTACTGTCTCTAAGACCCTTCACATTCGAATGTGAGAACCACATGTTGTATCTAATACCCAAGTGGTTAAAGTAGAAAGGTGAACATTTATAACAAAGATACCAGAAGTAGAGACTTGACCGCTCTTCTCCTTCTTTTGATCTTCCAAATACAATTTGCAATTTCTTAAAAGGCAAATCGCATCCTTTCAAGGCTTTTCCTTCTTGGCAAGTTGTGGGTTAGGTTTGTCCCCTGGCTTGGTCTCACCAACCGGGGCTATACCCTTCCTCTTTCCTTTGCCCTTCCCGTTCCCCTGTTTGCTGAACCATCAAGATTGCATCATATGCAGCAACATCCACAGAGTTATTGAAGTGCTTCTCTAAGCAGTTCTTTGAGCTCTTGGAGTGTTGTTGGCAGGCTCTTCATGGGAGAGGGTTCTCTAGGACATGAAGCTTCATTTATTGGGTGAGAACAATTCTCGAAGCCAGTCAAGGAAGTTCGTCCTATTTAAGTTATCCTTCTCAAGGATAGATCGTAGTGAAACATTGAACTTATATTGTTTGCCGTTTGATTCTACAACTAAAGATATGAAAGTTTTTAGCAAAATTGTATCCACCATTTTATAAAACCCAACAACATTATTATTGGTGGCTAAGATCCATATTTCTCCTAAGTTTACCGTCGCGGAGACGATCATGCACCCTTAGGTTATTTAGGTAGGTAACTCCTTACCAATCACATCTCATGTGACTCTTAGATCTTTATGGGACTGTATCATCATATGATACTTATTATGGCATGTTTATCCCATCTAATGCCTTGAGGTCCAAATCCAATTTGATAACCCCATTAAGTCACACAATAAAACTCGTGAATGACTAGGCTCAAAACAACGAGGCCGAAGCCCAACCCCATATCATCAAGGCCCACTAAACACGTGTCGCGGAGGTGATCACCGCATTTAACAAACCAAAATTTCAACAGGCGTTGCGTTGAATCTCCCATCCACCCGTATCTCCTCAAGGTCAAGGTAGATACGTGTCCCGGAGGCGATCACTGCTTTGCGATGAACAAGATTTCAACAGGGTGTTTTATTGATGGCATTAAAACTTAAGATTTTTAAAAGGGTTTAATTTTAAAATATATTTTGGTTCAATTTTAAAACTAAACGAGTGTGCCAAGTGTTTATTTCCCCATGTATCATATACATATAAAGACATTCACGAATTTTGTATCTCATACAAAATCTTACGCTTGTATCGTATACGTGGTTGTTGCGTAAAATTTAATATTGCATGTTAAAACGCACCCCTAAACGTACATCTAGCGCCATTTCCATCAAATACAAATAATCTCAATGCATAAAATTAACCGTGTTTAGATATGCCCCATCTACCCTAAAATTCCCTCAAGCCAATGAGAGAATTTTTCTAAAAAGAAAAATAAAGTTACATTGGGTAAAACCTCATATCAACATAGAGGTATATATATAAAAAAAATAAAATTACATAGAGAATATTAGGGAGACGACACGCAGGCCGTATTTACTAAAAATGCCTAGAGCCATATCCAACACCATATTTAAACATACATGAACAATTCATATATATAAATATACAAACACGGCAAAATACAACACATACAAAACCGATTTTTAAATGTGTTCAATTAGGGTGTGTGCAATTTAACATGCCTTCTTGAAAAATTAAGCCTTGTATCAATAATTATTGAATTTAAGAATCATATTTAAGAATTCGAATTATTGACCCAAAAATTTTAAAATTCATAATTTTAATAAATGTGGTGGATTCCTTATGTATCACATACATAAAATTGCAAAATTCAAGCATACCAATTAAAACGGTAAACACTCAAAACATACATCTCATGTATAGCCCAAAACTAGTATAAACCCAAAATAGCGTGGCTCTGATACCACTGTTGGGAAATCACAGAGCGAGCGCAGCGGAAAAAGTGTAAAAATTAAAAACTTTGCACAACTCTGTGATTCCCTTTCAGGATCCACTAGATGAATTTATACTAGGAAACGAAAAGTGGTTTACCAAAAATCAATCGGTGGCTTTGAATCTTGCGAATTCGAGAAGTCAACTCCAACGTGTCCTTCCTCTGCCAGTGATCCACACGAACAGTTTGGCAGATACCTCAGGTGCTAGCCTCCTTCTCTTCTTCCCAAGAGAACACGGGAACCAAATCTACGAATCTTGGATCATCAAGAACACTTCTTGAATCTCCAAGAACCAAGTGGTGACTTCAAGAACACTTCTTGAATCTCCAAGAATAAGTGGCGCCTAATAACTCACAAAACCCCAAACCTTTTAGGGTTTATATGAACATTCCTCTTTCTAGAAGAATAATCAAATTTTCTCTCTCCCTGGGAAGAACTCGACTTTTTTTCTCTAGACTTAGGGTTAGTCGAAATTTTAGTCTCTACTAAAAGCTTCAAGACGACTTCCCTATGTATGTGTATATATATATTTTCCTCATTCCTAAAATTAGGGAATCATAATCTAATTAGTGAATCCCTAAATCTTGGATATTATATTAATAATCTATTTAGGGAATCCCTAAATCTTGATTTTAATATATATTGTAAATAATTAGGGAATCACAAATCTTGATTTATAATATTACACTAATATTATAATTCAAAATTCAATAGGCAATTCGAATTCAAATTTCAAGATCAAATCTTGAAACCAAATCTTCATTGCTCAAACCCTATTGGTTGGAATGAGTCATGAGGAGTTGAATTTATAATTAAAGTATTACCTTAATATTTTAACCCTATATTCGACTTGCATATTTAAATTCGAAATGTAAGATCAAATCTTGCCCTTGAAATTTAAACTATGCGCCAACTCATATATATATATATATAGGAATTTAATAATTAAAATAAGAGTAAACTACTAAATTGGTCCCTGGATTATTGACTCGCTGACAGATTGGTCCCCGAATTTAGGAAATTGACAAATAAGTCCCCGAATTTTTCTAACGAGTCAAATAGGTCCCCGAATTTTTCTAATGTTTGTCAAATAGGTCCTTCTGTTCGGGGACCTATTTGACTAACATTAGAAAAATTTGGGGACCTATTTGACTTGTTAGAAAAATTCGGGGACCTATTTGTCAATTTCCTAAATTCGGGGACCAATCTGTCAGCGAGCCAATAATCCAGGGACCAATTGGTAGTTTACTCATTAAAATAACAACCCTAACTCTTAGGAAGTTATAACTAACTTATTAATTTCCAACAATATTGAATTAAAATATTACCTTAATATCTTAATTCAAATTTGAATCTTGAATTCAAAATCCCTAACAATATTGAATTAAAATATTACCCTAATATCTTTAATTCAAACTTGAATCTTGAAATCAAAATTAAATCTTGGAATCACATTCAAATCTTGATTTAAATTAACAAAAAAATTTCATTAATTAAAATCAAGAGCTATAGGCGCCACCCTCTCTCCCTTGTCATCTAATATTAAGGAATTTAATAAATCAATAATCTCCTAACTTTTAGGAAGCCTATTTAATTTATTATTCCCTAATATTTTAAACAAGAATTTAATTGTGAATAGATTAATCAAATTAACTATATAACAATTAATATATTTAAATTTGTCTAACAAATTTAAATATCAGAAATGTAGATTTAATTTAAGACAAGACTTCATGTCCTAAGACATTCAACTATGTCTTAAATTGTGTCACTAAAGTGACTCACGAATTAACCCTAATTAGTGTCCCTTTATGGTATCTTGATCCTGCCCATGTGTGACCCAGCAGGCCTGACGTGAAGTTGGCAGCAAGCCATCTCTATGACTCAAAAGTCGAGAGCGGACTCTAGAAAGCCATCACGACTACCCAAAACACGTGAGTTATCGCTTTAACGCCAAAACGATTTAACCTTAGTACCACCTTGTCTTGATCCCGATTGTCACACGATATTTTGGTCATGGATAAGGCACGGGAAAGTCATCCTTAATCCAAACCATAACTTTCTCGATTTCCTGAGTTAGTCCCATTCCCTGTGTAGCCACACATTCCTTGGACAGACTCATCGAGGGGCCCAGTTAAATATCTCTCATCTTCTATGAGGGACAAAATTCCATCTTGGTCAACCACATTCCTCAGCACGGTAACAAACCAAACCCGTACCTAGCCTGTATGGCTACCCTGCTACGGGCAACGTTAGACTAGGCCAAAGTTCGACAACTACAACGCCGGAATAGTCAAGACCTCAGGTCTAAGGGCATCGTGACAGGTGTACAAGAGAGGCTAGCTCATGACTAAAACCCATGCAGGACTCTCCGGGTCGGTCCAGCAACTTGTAACCCCTTACTCATTGCACCATGACTCTCGTAAAGCATCTTGTGCATGTATCTCTATACACCGAGGTCATGCTGGTCTTAGTTCATTTCAAGTTCCCACTTGAATGAGCGACCAGGGACAATTTAGACTAATTATCACATAATTAATCATGGATTGTTATCATAGTAAACTGTTGGAGATTGTGCCCTAGGGCCAATCATGTTATAAATATGTTTTGAACATATTGATTAATTTATGGAGATAAATTAATGGTTATCATATTATTAGCATGTTTACTATGATTCTCTTTGTTATCATAAATATGTTTGCAAGGGTTGCTGTTGTTGCTGTGGGAACATGCGAGCTTGTTTTGCCCTTTGGGCTTATCTTATTGTTATCATGTACCTTCTTTGAAGTTCAAACAATGATTCTCTTTCTTATTTGATAAGGAAGGTTTTGCATGTGTTAACTGAAAGGAATGGTGTTCGATTTATAAAGATGATGTTTTTCTGCTTATGTGATTTGCGAGATAAACATTACGTCTTGAAATTGGAACAACAACACAATGACAAAATCTATAAAACTGATACGGAAAGGATTTACGTTAGCGAACCTAATCCTACATACCTTTGGCATTGTCGTTTAGGCCACATAAACGAGAAATGCCTAGAGAAGCTCCATAGAGATGGACTTCTAAGCTCGTTTGATTTTGAATCATATGATGCTTGCGAATCTTGTCTACTTGGTAAGATGACAAAGGCGCCCTTTATTGGCCACAGTGAGAGGGCATCTGACTTGTTGGGGATCATACATAGTGATGTATGTGGACCCATGAGTACCCAAGCTGAAGGTGGTTACTCTTACTAACTGCTTCAATAGTTTTGACTACGGCCACCTATTAAAGCATAAGTCGGAGTCTTTTGAAATAGAGATTTCAAAGTGAAGTAGAGAACTAACTTGACAAGAAAATCAAAGTCCTTCGATCCGATCGAGAAGACGAGTATTTGAGTCAAGAATTTGTTGATCATCTTAGAAGCTATGAGATGGTCTCACGACTTACCCCTTCTGAAACCCCATGGTAGGATAGTGTTTCCGAGAGGAGGAATCGAACCCTATTAGATATGGTACGATCTATGATGAGTCAGACCGATCTTCCGCGATCCTTTTGAGGATATGCTTTAGCAGCTGCCGTGTTCACACTTAACTGTGTTCCGTCTAAGGCAGTTGAGAAGACACCATATGAGATATGGAGTGGGAAGAGTCCCGTAGTGTCTTATCTCAAAATTTGGGGATGTGAAGTTTACGTTAAGCAAACGATAAACTGTCTCCCAAATCCCTCAAGTGCTTGTAGGGTACCCCAAGGAAACGAGGGGATACTGTGTTTACTGCCCAACTGACAACAAAGTGTTTGTAGTCATTCTTCTTAGAGAAGGATCTAGTTTCCAAAAGAAATAGTGGGAGTAAGGTAGGTCTTGAAGAAGTTCAAGATCCACAAGGCATGTCAGAGGCGCAGACGGAAACTAGAGAAGAACCACAAGGTGTTGTGGAAGCTCCTCTAATAACACAAGGACAACGAAGTTCTGATAGAACACGTTCTCAACCTCAAAGATATGGATCTTTGGTTATTGAGAACAAGGATGTGCTGCTCATGGAGCGTGGTGAGCATACCACCTATCAAGAAGCTATCGTGGATCCCAACTCTGAGAAATGGGTTGAAGCCATGAAGGCTGAAATGCAATCTATGTACGACAACAAGGTATGGACCTTGGTCGCTCCACTTGAAGGGGTAAAACCCATAGGGTGCAAGTGGGTTTTCAAGGAGAAAACAGACATGGATGGCAACGTCAATGTCTTCAAGGCGAGGCTATTTACAAAGGGATTTACGCAACGTCATGGTATTGACTATGATGAAACGTTTTCGCCTGTTGCAATGGCCAAGTCCATTAGGATCCTCCTTGCCATAGTCGCATATTATGACTATGAGATATGGCAAATGGATGTCAAAACAACATTCCCTAATGGAAAGGCTGCCCGAGGATGTGTACGTGACACAACCTGAGGGGTTTGTATGTCCAGAGGAACCAGTAAAGGTGTGCAAGCTTCAGAAATCCATTTATGGATTGAAGCGAGCATCACGAAGTTGGAATCATCGTTTTGATGAGGTAGTCAAAAGAGTTTGGCTTCTTACAAGACACTGACGAGCCTTGTGTTTACAAGAAGGTTAGTGGGAGCACAATTCTGTTCTTGGTGCTATATGTCAATGACATATTGCTCATTGAAAATAATGTCCAACCTTAGAGATTGTGAATCGTGGTTGTGAAAATCTTTTTCAATGAAGGACTTAGGAGAAGCTTCCTATATTCTAGGCATTAAGATCTATAGAGATAGATCTCGGAAGCTTCTTGGATTGAGTCAGAGTACGTACTTGGATGAGGTACTGAAGGGGTTCAGTGTGCAAGATTCCAAGAGGGGATTCATACCAATGAATCAAGGATTGACCCTGAGCAAGAAACAGTGTCCCAAGACACTTGTTGAGCGAGGGCGCATAAGTGGCATCCCTTATGCTTCGGCAATAGGATCCATCATGTTGTGTACTCGACCCAATGTGTCGTTTTCCCTGAGCATGACGAGCCGGTTCCAACAAGACTCTGGTGAGGATCATTGGACTGCTGTCATAAGCATCCATGAGTACTTAGGAAGAACTAAGGATGAATTCTTGGTTTATGGTGGAACTGATGTGTAATTGGTTACACTAGTGCCCGTTTTCCAAACCTACCAAGATAAATTTAAATAGCAGTGTGGATACGTGTTTCTCCTGAATGGTGGCATCGTGAGTTGGAAAGGTTCCAAGCAGACCACGATTGCTGATTCTACAACAAAGGGTTGGTCGCGTGGAGACGCAGACCGTAAAAACTAGTGTCTGAAGTATGCTTGGTGGTCACCCTGTGGAGACAGGAAGACACCAAATGGGATTGGATCCCCACTAATGTTCCGACAGTGAAATATACTCAGACGTGATCACCTAGAGATGGTGATATCAAGATATGTAAAGTAGCAGTCGAGGATAATATTGCCAATCTTCTTACGAGACACCTAGCACAGGTCTTACATGAGCGTCATGTAATGTCAAATGGGGATTAGACACATTAATGGATGTTCCTAGTGTAGGAACAGTTTGATTAATGATTGTACCTAGTGCAAGTGGGAGTCTGTTGGAGATTGTGTCTTAGGGCCAATCATTTTATAAATATGTTTTGAACATATTGATTAATTTATGGAGATAAATTAATGGTTATCATATTATTAGCATGTTTACTATGATAACAGTCCCTGATTAATTATGTGATAATTAGTCTAAACTGTCCCTGGTCGCTCATTCAGGTGGGAACTTGAAATGAACTAAGACAAGCATGACCTCGGTGCATAGAGATGCATGCACTAGATGCTTTACGAGAGTCATGGTGCAATTATGTAAAGGCTTACAAATTGTTGGACTGACCCGGAGAGTCCTACATGGGTTTAGTCATCAGCTTGCCTCTCCTGTGCGCCTGTCACGACACCTTAGATCTGAGGTCATCATTATTCCGGCGTTGCAGTTGTCAGACTTTGGCCTAGCCTAACGTTGTCCGTAGCAGGGTAGCCATAAGGGCTAGGTACTGTTGGAGATTGTGCCCTAGGGCCAATCATTTTATAGATATGTTATGAACATATCAATTAATTTATAGAGATAAATTAATGGATATCATATTATTAGCATGTTTACTATGATAACAGTCCGTGATTAATTATGAGATAATTAATCTAAAACTGTCCCTGATCGATTGTTTTCGTGGGAGCGAAAATGAACTAAGATCAGCATGACCTCGGTGCATAGAGATGCACGCACTAGATGCTGGAACGAGAGTCATGGTGCAATTACGTAAGGGGTTACGAGTTGCTGGACTGACCCGGAGAGTCCTGCATGGGTTTAGTCATCAGTTTGCCTCTCCTGTACGCCTGTCACGACGCCTTAGACCTGAGGTCATCATTTTTCCGGCGTTGCAGTTGTCAGACTTTGGCTTAGTCAAATGTTGCCCGTAGCAGGGTAGCCATAAGGGCTAAGTACGGGTTTGGTTGATTGCCGTGCTGAGGAATGTGGATTGGCCAAAATGGGATTTTGTCCCTCCTTAAATGAGAGATATCTAACTGGCGCCCTCGATGAGTCTGTCCAAAGAAATGCGTGGCCACGCTGGTAAATGGGACTTACTCAGGAGATCGAGAAAGTTATGGTTGGATTAAGGATGACTTTCCTGTGCCTTATCCAGAACCAAGATATCGTTTGACAATAGGGTCTATGACAAGGTGGTACTAAGGTTAAGTCGGTTTTGGTAAAAACGATAACTCATGTGTTTTGGGTAGTCGTGATGGCTTCCTAGAGTCCGCTCACGACTTGTAGGACATGGGGATGACCTACTGCCAACTTCATGTGGGGCCTGCTGGGTCACACACGAGCAGGATTAGAACACCTTTTATAAGGGACACGATTTAGGGTAATTCGTGGATCACTCCGGTGGCCTAATTTAAGACACAGAGGAAATGTCTGGGACAATATGTCTTGTCTTAAATTCTCTACAGTTTAAATAATTGTTAAATGATTAATAGGGATTAATTATTTACAATTAAAATATTAGGGAAAATTGAATCAAATAAGTTTCCTAAAAGTTAGGAGATTATTGATTTATAAAATTCCCCAATATTATTATAGAGGGTGGCGCCTCTAATAAAGTGATTTTAATTAATAGAAATGTTTTATTAATTTAAATCATGAGTTTGAATTTGAATTTGAAATTCAAGATTTGGATGAAGATATTGGGGTAATATTTTAATTCAATAAAGAATTTAAATTCAGAATTCAAAATTTGAATTATAGATATTATGGTAATATTTTAATTCAAAAACATTGGGATAAAATAAATTGGTTATGACTTTCTAAAAGTTAGGAGTTATTTTTGATTTATAAAATTCCAATTAAATTGAAGGTGTTAGGCGCCTATCTAGTGGGTCCCATTGGAGGATTTGATCTTCCATTTGATTCTCTGAGGTAGCAATTTGAATTTGAATTAAAATGTTATAGTAATATTTTAATTAGATATTCAAGTCTTAAAGATATGATATTATTGTAATATCATGATTTTATATTTATAAAATTACCATAATTTTGGTAATTATATACTAAGAAAGTCGCCTAACACACACACATGTGAAAACCCTAATTCATTTTGGCAAGTCGATTTTCATCCTTGTAGAGAGAGAAAAACCGCCACCCACCTTCCTAGAGAGAGAAGTCGATTTTCTTTTAAGGAGTTAGAGAGAAATTCGAAGTTGTGGGTTCCTAGGGTTTTTGAGAGAAGAAGAACAAAAGAGTTTTGTTGTTGTCTTCTCCATTGTTGCGCCACCTAGCTTGGATTCAAAGAAGGAGTTCTTGAGTTCAACAACTGTAGATTCGATCCCTTGTTTCTTTGGAGAAAGAAACAGAAGGCTACCACCTTATGTTCGGGAAACTGTTCGTGTGGATCACCGGTGGATGAAGGACGTTGCAAACGGACTTCTCAGACTCGCCTAGTTTAACCATCCGATTGAAAGTTTGAGGTATAACACTTTTCGTATCTGGTTTTAAATTCAACTAGCGGATCTCAGGGTTGGAAATCTTTGGGGAGCGCATTAAATTTTTGTTTTACCTTTTTGCTTCCGCTGCGTGTTTTGCCTCGGGATTTCCCAACAGTGGTATTAGAGCCATGCTAGTCCTGGATTTAAAATCATATTTTGTGTACATGTGATGTATGCTTGGCGTGTTTTACCAGTTTCAATCTTGTTTTTTGGTTTTACGAAAAATCCACCGAATACTTTTCTTAAAATTGAATCTACAAGAAAAAGGTGCAAATTTATTTATATGATACATAAAGAAATCAATTTGATTGATTTGGAAAGTTTTCTTGAATGTTTAGGCTAAAGTCGAAATTCCCATATAATTATGGTTAAAAGTGTTTTAATCATAATATTATGTGGGTGACTGAAAATTTAATAAAATTATGAATTTTAAAATTTTTGGGTCAATAATTAAAATTCTTGAATATGATTCCTGAATTTTATAATTATTGATAATGGGCCTAATTTCAAGAAAAAGGCATGTTAAAATTGCACAATCCTAATTTAAACACAATACAAAAATCGTTTTTGATATGTGTTGACCAATATACCGTGTTTGACATAATTGTATGAATTGTTCGTATATGTAATTGTGTGGTGTTGGATATGGCTCTAGGTTTTTGGTGTATATGGCCTGCGTGTCGTCTCCCTCTATCCGATGTAATTTTACTTTTCAGTTTATACCTCAATGTAACTGGGGTTTACTCTCTTGTAATTTTATTTTTCTTTTAGAAAAATTCTCTCATTGGCTTGGGAGAATTATTAGGATAGGTGGGCCATATCTAAACACGGTATATATTTGTTCTACATTTAGTTTGTATGTGATACAAACCGCTAGATGTATGTTTAGGATGCGATTTTAACATGCTATTTACCCCGTTTAAGCGCAACAAACACGTATACGATACGAGCGTGGGATTTTGCATATGATGCAAGATCCGTGCACATGTTTATATATGTATGTGATACATGGGGGTGATAAACATGTGGCATGACTCGTTTAATTTTAAAAGGAGTTTTAAAATTAAACTATAAAACGAAACCTTTTAAAAATCAAACCCTTTTAGAAAATCTTAAGTTTTAATGCCATCAATAAAACACCCTGTTGAAATCTCGTTCATCGTAGAGCGGTGATCGCCCTCCGCGACACGTATCTACCTTGACCTTGAGGAGACACGGGTGAATGGGGTTTTCAGTTCGACGCCCATTGAAGTCTTGGTACATTAAATACAGTGATCGCCCTCCGTGACACGTGTTTAAGTGGGACCTTGATGATATGGGGCTGGGCTTCGGCCTCGTCGTTTGGGCCTTGCCATTCACAAGTTTTATTGTGTGACTTAATGGGGTTATCAAAACGGTTTTAGACCTCAAGGCATTAGATGGGATAAACATGCCGTGTCATATGATGATACAATCCCATAATGATCTAAGAGTCACATAGAGATGTGATTGGTAAGGAGTTACCTACCTAAATAGCCAAAGGATGCATGATCGCCCTCCGCGACGGTAGACTTTGGTGAAATATGGGTCTTAGCCACTAATAATAAATTTTACTGGGTTTTATAAAATGGTGGATATATTTTATTTTCATGCTAATTAAACTTTTCATATCTTAATAGTAGAATCAATGGCAACAAATAATAGTTCATCACTGTCACTGCGATCTATCCTTGAGAAGGACAAGTTGTCTAGGACAAAATTCCTTAACTGGTATTGTAATTTGAGAATTGTTCTCAACCCAACAAAGGATGCTGCTGACTTCCTCGACTGGTTTTGTAATTTGAGATTTGTTCTCGCCCAACAAAGGAAATCTTATGTCCTAGAAGTCCCTCCCCTGAAGAGCATGCCAAGGACGCTCCAAGAGCTCAAAGAACTGCTTGGAGAAGCACTTCGATGACTCTGTGGACGTTGCTTGCCTGATGCTAGCCACAATAGTTCAAGGAGTTGAACAAGAGAATATTGTCGGCTGTTGAGATGGTCACACATCTCAGGGAAACGTTCCAAAATCAGGGAAAGGGAAGGGCAAAGGAGATAAGATCTCTACTTCTGGTATCTTCGTTATAGACGTTCACTTGTCTACTATAACCGCTTGTGTATTAGATACAACATGTGGTTTTCACATTTGATGTGAAGGGTCTTAGAGACAGTAGAAAGCTGGACAGAAGCGAGTGTTGGGAATTGTAGGGGCCTAACGCAGCGGAAGCAAATTTAAAAATAAAATAAAACACGCTAGGTCCTAAAATTCCCGAACGGATCCGCTAGTAGAATTTAAAACTTTTATAGATAGTGGTATACCTCACGAGTTTCAATCGATTGGTTGAACAAGGCGTGTCCAAGGAGCCCACTCCCAGCGTTCTCCCTCTGCCAGTAATCCACACAAACAGTTTCTTCGGGCACCAAGGTGCTAACCTTCAGTTCTTTTCTCCAAAAGAACCAGGGACCAATCTACAGTGTGCTTGAACTCAAGAACTCCTTCTTGGTTCAAACTCCAAAAGGTGGCGCAAGGAGAATTCCCACAAGAACTCCTTCTTGTCTTTCCTTCTCTCACAAACCCTAATTTTTGGCAACCACAAATCGAATTGCCTAACTCTTAGGCCAATTCGATTTTACCCTCTCAACTCTTGAGAACCAAATTTTTCCTCACTTGGAAGCTAGGGTTTTGAAGGTGGCGATTTTTATCTCTCTCAACAAGGAGGATGAAAATTGCACAAATGAATTCTCTCTCATGTGTTAGGCGCCTAGCACCTTAGGTTTAGCATATATATATAATTATTTTTAGGGCATTATTATAATTCTAAATTATAATAATAATGGCTTCATGACTTGAATTTTAATTTATAATATTACCATAATATTAAATTTAAATTCAAATCGTAATCTTAGAGAATCAAATTGAGAGATCAAATCTCCCCAAAAGATCTTCTAAGATGGCGCCATATGCTCCCTAATTATCTTTGGAATTTTATAAATCAAAAACCTTCCTAACTCTTAGGAAGTCATGATTCACCAAAGATCCTGATTTGAGATCTCATCCAAATCTTTTGAATTCAAATCTTTTGATATCTCCATCAAATCTTTTGAATTCAAATTCATGACTTAAATTAATAAAACAATTTTATTAACTTAAAATGCTAAAAGAGGCGCCACCCTCATGCCAATATTAGGGAATTTTATAATTCAATAATTTCCTAACTTTTAGGAACCTTATCTGAATTATTTTTCCTTAATATTTTAATTGTAAATAATTAATCCAAATTAATTATTTAACAATTATTATATTTAAATTTGTCTCACAAATTTAAATACTTCACAACTGTAGATCAATTAAGACAAGACATAATGTCCCAGACATTTCCTCTTTGTCTTAAATCGTGCCACCGGAGTGACCCACGAATTAACCCTAATTCGTGTCCCTTTTAAACGGTGTCCTGTTCCTGCTCGTGTGTGACCCAGCAGGCCCCACGTGAAGTTGGCAGTAGGTCATCTCCATGACCTACAAGTCGTGAGCGGACTCTAGCAAGCCATCACGACTACCCAAAACACGTGAGTTATCGGTTTTTACCAAAACCGACTTAACCTTAGTACCTCCATGGCACCGACCCTATTGTTCTGCGATATCTTGGTCATGGACCAGGCACGGGAAAGTCACCCATGATCCAAACCTTTACTTTCTCGATCTCCTTGAGTAAGTCCCAATATCTAGCATGGCCATGCATTTCCTGGACAGACTCATCGAGGGGCCCAGTAAGATATCTCCCAATTTAATGGGGAACAAAATCCCAATTTTGGTCAGTCCACATTCCTCAGCACGGCAATCAACCAAACCCGTACTTAGCCCTTATGACTACCCTGTTACGGGCAGCGTTAGACTAAGCCAAAGTCTGACAACTGCAACGCCGGAATAATGATGACCTCAGGTCTAAGGCGTCGTGACAGGTGTACAAGAGAGGCAAGCTGATGACTAAACCCATGCAGGACTCTCCGGGTCAGTCCAGCAACTCGTAACCCCTTACGTAATTGCACCATGACTCTCGTTCCAGCATCTAGTGCATGCATCTCTATGCACCGAGGTCATGCTGGTCTTAGTTCATTTCAAGTTCCCACTTGAATGAGCGACCAGGGACAGTTTAGATTAATTATCTCATAATTAATCACGGACTGTTATCATAGTAAACATGCTAATAATATGATAACCATTAATTTATCTCCATAAATTAATTGATATGTTCACAACATATCTATAAAATGATTGGCCCTAGGGCACAATCTCCAACAGACTCCCACTTGCACTAGGTACAATCATTAATCCAACTGTTCCTAACTCTTAGGAACATCCATTAATGTTGTCATTAATCCAACTGCTCCTAACTCTTAGGAACATCCATTAATGTGTCTAATCTCCATCTGACATTACATGATGCCCATGTAAAACCTGTGCTAGGGATCTCTATATGACATTAATGTTTCTAACATTGTCATAAGAGGATCGACAACATCATCCTCGTCTGCTACTTTAACATATCTTGATATCACCATCTCTAGGTGATCATGTCTGAGTGTATATATGTGCATACATATATCACTGTCGGAACATCAGTGGGGATCCAATCCCATTTGGTGTCTTCCTGTCTCCACAGGGTGACCACCAATCACTCCTCAGACATAAGTTTTACGGTCTGCGTCTCCACGCGACCAACCCTTTGTTGTAGAATCAGCAATCGTGCTCTCTGCTTGGAAACTCTTTCCAACTCACGATGCTTTCCGTTCAGGAGAAACACGTATCCATACTGCGATTTTATCTTGGTAGGTTTTTGGAAACGGGCACCCGTGTAACTCTTACACATTTATTCCACCATAATCCAAGATTTCATCCTTAGTTCTTCCTAAGTACTCAAGGATGCTTATGACAGCGGTCCAATGACACTCAACAGGGTTTCGTTGGAAACAGCTTGTCACGCTCAGGGCAAACGACACATCGGGTCGAGTACATTGCATGATGGTTCCTATTGCCAAAGCATAAGGGATGCCACTCATGTGCCCTTGCTCAACAAGTGTCTTGGGACACTGTTTCTTGCTCAGGGTCAATCCTTGATTCATCGACATGAATCCCCTTGGAGTCTTGCATACTGAACCCCTTCAGTACGTCATCCAAGTCTGTACTCTGACTCAATCCAAGAAGCCAACAAGATCTATCTCCATAGATCTCAATGCCTAGAATATAGGCAGCTTCTTCCTTCATTGGAAAAAATTTCCAATGCGCAATATGTCATTGACATACAGCACCAAGAACACAACTGTGCTCCCACTAACCTTCTTGTAAACACAAGGTTCGTCAGCGTTTTGTAAGAAGCCAAACTCTTTGACTACTTAACCAAAACGATGATTCCAACTCCGTGATGCTCGCTTTAATCCATAAATGGATTTCCAAAGCTTGCACACCTTTACTGGTTCCTCTGGACATTCAAACCCCTCGGGTTGTATCACATACACATCCTCGGGCAGCCTTCCTCTAAGGAATGCTATTTTGATATCCAATTGCCATATCTCATAGGCAAGCAGGATCCTAATGGTCTTGGCCATTGCAACAGGGGAAAAGGAAAACCCTTTGCAACTAGCCTAGCCTTGAAGACATTGACGTTGCCATCTCAGCCTTCATGGCTTCAACCCATTTCTCGGAGTTGAGGTGAAAGTTTCTTGATAGGTGGTAGGCTCACCACGCTCTATGAGCAACACATCCCTGTTTTCAGTCACCAAAGATCCACATCTTTTTGGTTGAAAACGTGTTCTATCAGAACCTCGTTGTCCTTGTGTTATTAGAGGACCTACCACAACACCTTGTGGTTCTTCTCTAGTTTCCGTCTGCGCCTCTGAAGTGAAGTGCTTTGTGAATCTTGAACTCCTTCAAGATCTCCCTTACTCCCACTGTTTCTTTTGGAAACAATATCCTTCTCTAAGAAGATCAACTTCTGACTACAAACTCTTTGTTGTCAGATGGGCAGTAAACATAGTATCCCCTCGTTTCCTTGGGGTACCCTACAAGCACCTTTTGGGAGATAGTTTATCGTTTGTTTAACGTAAACTTCACATCCCCAAATTTTGAGATAAGACACTATGGGACTACTCCCATTCATATCTCATATGGTGTCTTCTCAATTGCCTCAGACAGAACACGATTAAGTGTGAACACGGCAGCTTCTAAAGCATATCCTCAAAAGGATCACGGAAGATCAGTTTGACTCATCATAGATCGAACCATATCAAATTGAGTTCGATTCCTCCTCTCAGAAACACCATCCCCATGGGGTTTCAGAAGGGGTAAGTCGTGAGACCATCTCACGGCTTCTAAGATGATCAACAAATTCTTGACTCAAATACTCGTCTTCTCGATCATATCGAAGGACTTTAATTTTCTTGTCAAGTTAGTTCTCTACTTCACTTTGAAATCTCCATTTCAAAAGACTCCGACTTATGCTTTAATAGGTAGCCCAAGTCAAACCTATTGAAGCAGCTAGTAAGAGTAACCACCTCTAGCTTGTGTACTCATGGGTCCACATACATCACCATGTATGATCCCCAATAAGTTCGATGCCCTCTCACTGTGGCCAGTGAAAGATGCCTTTGTCATTTTTCCAAGTAAACAAGATTCGCAAGCATCATATGATTCAAAATCAAATGAGCTTAGAAGTCCATCTCCATGGCGCTTCTCTAGGCGTTTCTCGTTTATATGGCCTAAACGACAATGCTAAAGGTATATAGGATTAGATTCTCCAATCTTAACCCTTTTTGTATCATTGTTATAGATATTGTTATTATGTTAACGTTCAAATTTCAAAATGCAATGATTACCTTGCAAATCACCATAAGCAAGTAAACATCATCTTAATGAATTGAACACCATTCTTTTCAGTTAACACACGCAAAAACTTCCTTATCTAATAAGGAAGAGAAGCATTGTTTAAACTTTAAAGAAGGTACATGATATCAATAGGTTAAGCCCAGAGGGCTAAACAAGCTCGCATGTTCCTACAGCAACAGTAGCAACCCTTGCTCTATTGCCCACTCGTAGGTCCATCTCGCTTTTGTTCAGCTTTCTACTGTCTCTAAGACCCTTCACATCAAATGTGAAAACCACATGCTGTATCTAATACACAAGCGGTTATAGTAGACAAGTGAACGTCTATAACGAAGATACCAGAAGTAGAGATCTCATCTCCTTTTATTCTTTTGATCTTCCCAATACAATTTGCAATTTCTCAAATGGCAAATTGCATCCTTTAAAAGCCTTGCCTTCTTGGCAGGTAGTGGGTTAGGCTCAGCCGCTGGCTTGGTCTCACCAAACTCGGCGTCTCCTTTCCTCTTTCCTTTGCCCTTCCCTTTCCCCCTGATTTTGGAACGTTTCCATGAGATGTGTGACCATCTCTACAGCCGACAATATTCCCTTGTTCAACTCTTGAACTATTGTGGCTAGCATCAAGGCAAGTAACGTCCACAGAGTCATTGAAGTGCTTCTCCAAGCAATTCACTATGCTCTTGGAGCGTCCTTGGCATGCTCTTCAGGGGAGGGATCTCTAGGACATAAAATTTCCTTGGTTGGGTGAGAACAAATCTCTAATTACAAAACCAATCTAGGAAGTCAGCAGCTTCCATCGTTGGGTTGAGAACACTTCTCAATTACGATACCAGTTAAGGAATTTCGTCCTAGACAACTTGTCCTTCTCAAGGACAGATCGCAGTGATAGTGATGAACTATTATTTGTTGCCAGTGATTCTACAATTAAGATATGAAAAGTTTATTTAGCAGAAAAATACTTCCACCATTTTATAAAACCCAGTGAAATTTATTATTGGTGGCTAAGATCCATATTTCACCAAAGTTTTACCGTCGCGGAGGCGATCATGCACCATTTGGTTATTTAGGTAGGTAACTCCTTACCAATCACATCTCATGTGACTCTTAGATCCTTATGGGACTGTATCCTCTCATGATACTTATGGCATGTTTATCCCATCTAATGCCTTGAGGTCCAAAACCGTTTTGATAACCCCATTAAGTCACTCGGTAAAACATGTGAATGGCTAAGTTCAAGACAATGAGGCCCAAAGGCCAACCCCCATATCATCAAGGCCCAACTGCAATACGTGTCGCGGAGGCGATCACCGTATTCAAAGAACCAAGATTTCAACGGGCATCGTGTTGAAAATCCCATTCACCCGTGCTTCCTCAAGGTCAAGGCAGATACGTGTCGCGGAGGCGATCATCGCTCCACGATGAACAAGATTTTGGCAGGGCGTTTTAGCGATGGCATTAATTACTTAAATTTTCTAAAAGGGTTTGCTTTTTATTTATAAAATTGTTCCGATTTATAGTTTAATTTTAAAACTCCTTTTAAAATTAAACGAGTCATGCGACATGTTTATTACCCCATGTATCTCATACATATAAACATGTTCCCGGATTTTGTATCGTATACAAAATCCCACGCTCGTATCGTATACGTGGTTGTAGCGCGATATATGTAATTAGCATGTTAAAATTCGCACCCTAAACATACATCTAACGCATCACATACAACTAAATGTAAAAACATACACCGTGTTTAGATATGGCCCATCTACCCTAGAGTTCTCCCAAGCCAATGAGAGAACCTTTCTAAAAGGAAAAATAAAATTACACGTGAATAAACCCCAGTTACATTGAGGTATAAACAGAAATTAAATTTTACATCCAGAGTAGAGGGAGACGACACGCAGGCCGTATTTACCGAAATAAACCTCCTAGAGCCATATCCAACACCACACAATTCAAATATGAACACTTCATATAATTATGTCAAACACGGTAATTATAAATACCATGAATCTCCATTCAAGAATTTATAATTATTGACCCCCAAAAATTGTAAAATTCATAATTTTAACAAATTTTCAGCCACCTTTATAATTATTATAATTAAAACACTTTTAACTATAATTATAAAGGAATTTCGATTTTGGCCTAAAACTTCAAGAAAAATTTTCCAGTCGATCCAATCGACTTATATGTATCTCATACATATAATTTGCACCTTTTTCTGTAGATTGAATTTTTAAGGAAAAAGTTCGATGGATTTTTGTAAAACCAAAATCGTGATTGAAAGCGGTAAACACACATATCATACATCACATGTACACATAAACAGTTTTAAATCCTAGAACTAGCGTGGGAATTGTGGCCTAACGCAGCGGAAGCAAATTTAAAAATAAAATAAAACACGCTAGGTCCTAAAATTCCCGAACGGATCCGCTAGTAGAATTTAAAACTTTTATAGATAGTGGTATACCTCACGAGTTTCAATCGATTGGTTGAACAAGGCGTGTCCAAGGAGCCCACTCCCAGCGTTCTCCCTCTGCCAGTAATCCACACGAACAGTTTCTTCGGGCACCAAGGTGCTAGCCTTCAGTTCTTTTCTCCAAAAGAACTAGGGACCAATCTACAGTGTATTTGAACTCAAGAACTCCTTCTTGATTCAAACTCCAAAAGGTGGCGCAAGGAGAATTCCCACAAGAACTCCTTCTTGTTTTTCCTTCTCTCACAAACCCTAATTTTTGGCAACCACAAATCGAATTGCCTAACTCTTAGGCCAAGTCGATTTTACCCTCTCAACTCTTGAGAACCAAAAATTTCCTCACTTGGAAGCTAGGGTTTTGAAGGTGGCGATTTTTATCTCTCTCAACAAGGAGGATGAAAATTGCACAAATGAATTCTCACTCACATGCTTGACCTAGGCGCCTAGCCCTAGGCTATATATAATTATTTTTAGAGCATTATTATAATTCTAAATAATAATAATAATATGGCTTCATGACTTGAATTTCAAATTATAATATTACCATAATATTAAATTTAAATTCAAATCGTAATCTTAGAGAATCAATTTGAGAGATCAAATCTCCCCATGAGATTCTCCAAGATGGCGCCATGTTGCCCTAAATTATCTTTGGAATTTTATAAATCAAAAACCTTCCTAACTCTTAGGAAGTCATGATTCACCAAAGATCCTGATTTGAGATCTCATCCAACTCTTTTGAATTCAAATCTTTTGATATCTCCATCAAATCTTTTGAATTCAAATTATTATTTAAATTAATAAAACAATTTTATTAACCTAAATATCATAAAAGAGGCGCCACCCTCATGCCAATATTAGGGAATTTTATAATTCAATAATTTCCTAACTTTTAGGAACCTTATCTGAATTATTTTTCCTTAATATTTTAATTGTAAATAATTAATCCAAATTAATTATTTAACAATTATTATATTTAAATTTGTCTCACAAATTTAAATACTTCACAACTGTAGATCAATTAAGACAAGACATAATGTCCCAGACATTTCCTCTTTGTCTTAAATCGTGCCACCGGAGTGACCCACGAATTAACCCTAATTCGTGTCCCTTTTAAACGGTGTCCTGTTCCTGCTCGTGTGTGACCCAGCAGGCCCCACGTGAAGTTGGCAGTAGGTCATCCCCATGACCTACAAGTCGTGAGCGGACTCTAGCAAGCCATCACGACTACCCAAAACACGTGAGTTATCGGTTTTTACCAAAACCGACTTAACCTTAGTACCTCCATGGCACCGACCCTATTGTTCTGCGATATCTTGGTTATGGATCAGGCACGGGAAAGTCATCCATGATCCAAACCTTTACTTTCTCGATCTCCTTGAGTAAGTCCCAATATCTAGCATGGCCATGCATTTCCTGGACAGACTCATCGAGGGCGCCAGTAAGATATCTCCCAATTTAATGGGGAACAAAATCCCAATTTTGGTCAGTCCACATTCCTCAGCACGGCAATCAACCAAACCCGTACTTAGCCCTTATGACTACCCTGTTACGGGCAGCGTTAGACTAAGCCAAAGTCTGACAACTGCAACGCCGGAATAATGATGACCTCAGGTCTAAGGCGTCGTGACAGGTGTACAGGAGAGGCAAGCTGATGACTAAACCCATGCAGGACTCTCCGGGTCAGTCCAGCAACTCGTAACCCCTTACGTAATTGCACCATGACTCTCGTACCAGCATCTAGTGCATGCATCTCTATGCACCGAGGTCATGCTGGTCTTAGTTCATTTCAAGTTCCCACTTGAATGAGCGACCAGGGACAGTTTAGATTAATTATCTCATAATTAATCACGGACTGTTATCATAGTAAACATGCTAATAATATGATAACCATTAATTTATCTCCACAAATTAATTGATATGTTCACAACATATCTATAAAATGATTGGCCCTAGGGCACAATCTCCAACAGCGAGATGGACCTACGAGGAGGCAATAGAGCGAGGGTTGTTGCTGTTGCTGTAGGAACATGCGACCTTGTTTAGCCCTCAGGGCTTATGTCATTGTTATAATGTACCTTCTTTAAAGTCCAAACAATGCTTCTCTTTCTTATTTGATAAGGAAGATTTTGCATGTGTTAACTGAAAAGAGTGGTGTTCGATTTATATAGATGATGATTATTTGCTTATGGTGATTCGCAAGGTAATCATTGCATCTTGAAACTTGAATGTTAACACGATAACAATATCTATAACATTGATACGAAAAGGATTAAGATTAGCAAATCTAATCCTACATACCTTTGGCATTGTCGTTTAGGCCATATAAACGAGAAATGCCTAGAGGAGCTCCATAGAGATGGACTTCTAAGCTCATTTGATTTTGAATCATATGATGCTTGCGAACCTTGTTTACTTGGAAAAATGACAAAGGTGCTTTTCACTGGCCACAGTGAGAGGGCATCGAACTTATTGGGAATCATACATAGTGATGTATGTGGACCCATGAGTATCCATGCCAGAGGAGGTTACTCCTACTTCATTACGTTTACTGACGACTTCAGTAGATATGGGTATATCTACTTAATGAAGCACAAGTCAGAGTCTTTTGAAATGTTCAAAAGATTTCAAAATGAAGTTGAGAACCAACTTGACAAGAAAATTAAGATCCTTCGATCTAATCGAGGAGGCAAGTATTTGAGTCAAGATTTTGTTGATCATCTTAGAAGCTGTGAGATGGTCTCACGACTTACCCCTTCTGAAACCCCATGGGAATGGTGTTTCTGAGAGGAGGAATCGAACTCTATTTGATATGGTTCGATCTATGATGAGTCAAACTAATCTTCCGCGATCCTTTTGAGGATATGCTTTAGAAGCTGCCGTGTTCACATTAAACCGTGTTCCGTCTAAGGCAGTTGAGAAGACACCATATGAGATATGGATGGGAGGAGTCCCATAGTGTCTTATCTCAAAATTTTGGGAGTGTGAAGTTTACGTTAAGCAAACGATAAACTATCTCCCAAAAGGTGCTTGTAGGGTACCCCAAGGAAACGAGGGGATACTATGCTTATTGCCCATCTGGCAACAAAGAGTTTGTAGTCAGAAGTTGATCTTCTTTGAGAAGGATCTTGTTTCCAAAAGAAACAGTGGGAGCAAGGTAGATCTTGAAGGAGTTCAAGCTCCACAAAGCACTTCAGAGGCACAGACGAAAACTAGAGACAGAACCACAAGGTGTTGTGGTAGCTCCTCTAATAACACAAGGACAAAAAAGTTCTGATAAAACACGTTTTCAACCACAAAGATATGGATCTTTGGTGACTGAAAACAGGGATGTGTTGCTCATAGAGCATGGTGAGCCCACCACCTATCAAGAAGCTATCATGCATCCCAACTCTAAGAAAAGGGTTGAAGCCATGAAGGCTAAGATATAATCCATGTATAACAACAAGGTTAGACCTTGGTTGATGCACCTGAGGGGGTAAAACCCATAGGGTGTAGGTGGGTTTTAAAGGAGAAAACCGACATGGATGGGAACATCAATGCCTTCAAGGCTAAGCTAGTTGCAAAAGGGTTTACTCAACGTCATGGGATGACGAAACGTTTTCCCCAGTTGCAATAGCCGATTCCATTAGGATCCTGCTTGCCATAGTCGCATATTATGACTATGAGATATGGAAAATGGATGTTAAAATAGCATTCCTTAGAGGTCGGCTGCCCTAGGATGTGTACGTGACACAACCTGAGGGGTTTGAATGTCCTGAGGAACAGGTAAAGGTGTGCAAGCTTTGGAAATCCATTTGTGGATTGAAGCGAGCATCGCGGAGTTGGAATCATCGTTTTGATGAGGTAGTCAAAGGAGTTTGGCTTCTCACAAAACCCTGATGAACCTTGTGTTTACAAGAAGGTTAGTGGGAGCACGATTGTGTTCTTGGTGCTATATATCAATGACATATTGCTCATTGGAAATAAAATTCCAACCATAGAGATTGTTAATCTTGGTTGTGAAAATTGTTTTCAATGAAGGACTGAGAAGCTGCCTATATTCTAGGCATTAAGATCTATGGAGATAGATCTTGTAGACTTCTTGGATTGAGTCAGAGTACGTACTTGGATGAGGTACTGAAGGGGTTCAATATGCAAGACTCCAAGGGGATTCATGCCGATGAATCAAGGATTGACCCTGAGCAAGAAACAGTGTCCCAAGACACTTGTTAAGCGAAGGCGCATGAGTGGCATCCCTTATGCTTCGGCCATAGGATCCATCATGCTGTGTACTCGACCCGATGTGTCATTTGCCCTGAGCGTGACAAGCCGGTTCCAACGAGACCCTGTTGAGTATCATTGGACCGCTGTCATAAGCATCCTTGAGTACTTAGGAAGAACTAACGATGAATTCTTGGTTTATGGTGGAATTAATGTGTAAAGAGTTACACAGGTGCCCCTTTCCCAAAACCTACCAAGATGTATCTAAATCGCAATATAGATACGTATTTCTCCTGAACGGTGGCATCGTGAGAGCGAAAGAGTTCCTAGCAGAGCACGATTGCTGATTCTACAACAAAAGGTTGGTCGCGTAGAGACGGAGACCGTAAAACTAGTGTCTGAGGAGTGATTGGTGGTCACCCTGTGGAGACAGGAAGACACCAAATGGGATTGGATCCCCACTGATGTTCCGACAGTGATATACATATATATATACACTCAGACATGATCACCTAGAGATGGTGATATCAAGATATGTAAAGTAGCAGACGAGGATGATGTTGTCAATCCTCTTACGAGATCCCTAGCACAAGTCTTACATGAGCGTCATGTAATATCAAAAGGAGATTAGACACATTAATGGATGTTCCTAGTGTAGGAACAGTTTGATTAATGATTGTACCTAGTGCAAGTGGGAGTCTGTTGGAGATTGTGCCCTAGGGCCAATCATTTTATAGATATGTTATGAACATATCAATTAATTTATGGAGATAAATTAATCGTTGTCATATTATTAGCATGTTTACTATGATAACAGTCCGTGATTAATTATGAGATAATTAATCTAAAACTGTCCCTGATCGATTGTTTTCGTGGGAGCGAAAATGAACTAAGATCAGCATGACCTCGGTGCATAGAGATGCACGCACTAGATGCTGGAACGAGAGTCATGGTGCAATTACGTAAGGGGTTACGAGTTGCTGGACTGACCCGGAGAGTCCTGCATGGGTTTAGTCATCAGCTTGCCTCTCCTGTACGCCTGTCACGACGCCTTAGACCTGAGGTCATCATTATTCCGGCGTTGCAGTTGTAAGACTTTGGCTTAGTCTAACAATGCCCGTAGCAGGGTAGCCATAAGGGCTAAGTACGGGTTTGGTTGATTTCCGTGATGAGGAATGTGGATTGGTCAATATGGGATTTTGTCCCTCATTAAATGAGAGATATCTAACTGGCGCCCTCGATGAGTCTGTCCAAGGAAATGCGTGGCCACGCTGGTAAATGGGACTTACTCAGGAGATCGAGAATGTTATGGTTGGATTAAGGATGACTTTCCTGTGCCTTATCGAGAACCAAGATATCGTGTGAGAATAGGGTCTATGACAAGGTGGTACTAAGGTTAAGTCGGTTTTGGTAAAAACGATAACTCACGTGTTTTGGGTAGTCGTGATGGCTTGCTAGAGTCCGCTCACGACTTGTACAACATGGGGATGACCTACTGCCAACTTCACGTGGGGCCTGCTGAGTCACACACGAGTAGGATTAGAACACCTTTTATAAGGGACACGAATTAGGGTAATTCGTGGGTCACTCCGGTGGCCTAATTTAAGACACAGAGGAAATGTCTGGGACATTATGTCTTGTCTTAAATTCTCTACAGTTTAAATAATTTTTAAATGATTAATAGGGATTAATTATTTACAATTAAAATATTAGGGAAATTTAAATCAAATAAGTTGTTGGGAAATCACAGAGGGAGCGCAGCGGAAGAAAATAAAAAAAAACTTGATTAAATATGCTAACTCTGTGATTCCTTCCAGGATCCACTAATTATGTTTATACCAGGAAAGTAAAGATGTTTACCTATATTTCAATCGGTGACTTATCGTGTTTGCGAATTTGAGAAGTCCACTCCGAGTGTCCTTCCTCTACCGGTGATCCACACGAGCAGTTTGGCAGATGCCTAGGTGCTAGCCTCCTTCACTTCTTCCCAAGTGAATACGAGAACTCTATCTATGATTCTTAAATAATCAAGAACTGTTCTTAATCCTCAAGATTGATTGGGATGTACTAATATTATCAGGTGCAGGTCTAACTTTCTTTCTTCAAGAAAATCGACACACTCTCACAATATTAGCACTTGGCGAATTTTTACTCTCAATGGGGCACTAGGCGAATTCTTAGTCTCACCAAGAATTGATGTGTTTTGGTGTTAGGCGCCTAGGCCTCCTATTTATAGTCTCCTCAATCCTAATCTTAGGGAATCCTAATCCAATTAGTAAATCTCTAAGATATTGAATATCTTAAAATATATCAATATATCTTTTGATTCATAATATCAAACTTAATATTATAATTCAAAAATCAATAGGTGGCAATTTAAATTTGAGACTCAAAATCAAATCTTGAGATCAAATCTTCATTGCTCAAATCCTATTGGTTGGAATGAGTCATGAGGAATTGACTTTATAATTTAAATATTACTTTAATATTATATACCATAAAATCGAATTTGCCCATATCTTTAAACTTAAAATGCAAGATCAAATCTTGCACACCAAGTAACAAGATATGGCGCCATCTTCTTAGAGTCTAGGAGGAATTCTATAGCAACCCAACCTCTTAGGTAGTTATAACTAATTCCTAACAATATTGAATAAAAATATTACTTTAATATCTTTTAATTCAAATCCCATATCTTTTCAAAAAGATATTGTTTGAATTCAAAATTCAAACCTTGTCATCTTTATTTAATTAATAAAACATTTTCATTAATAAAATTAAGATTAATGAGGCGCCACCCTCATCTCTTGTTTCCCCAATATTAGTGAATTTAATAAATCAATAATTCCCTAACTTTTAGGAAACTTATTTAATTTATTATTCCCTAATATTTTAAACAAGAATTTAATTGTAAACTATTTAACAATTAATATATTTAAATTTGTCTAACAAATTTAAATACCACAATCATAGATATTTATTTAAGACAAGATTTAATGTCCTAAGACATTCAACTATGTCTTAAATTGTGTCACCAAAGTGACTCACGAATTAACCCTAATTCGTGTCCCAAAATAGCATCTTGATCCTGCTCATGTGTGACCCAGCAGGCCTCACGTGAAGTTGGCAGCAAGCCATCTTTATGACTCACAAGTCGAGAGCAGACTCTAGCAAGCCATCTTGACTACCCAAAACACGCGAGTTATCGCTTTAACGTTTTAACGACTTAACCTAAATAACCTTGTCATAATTCCTATTGTCACACGATATTTTGGTCATGGATTAGGCATGGGAATGTCATCCATAATCCAAACCATAACTTTCTCGATTCCCTGATTTAGTCCCATTTCCCAGCGTGGCCACGCATTTCTTGGACAGACTCATCGAGGGCGCCAGTTAAATATCTCTCATCTTAATGAAGGACAAAATCCCATCTTGGTCAACCACATTCCTTTGCACGGTAATCAACCAAACCCGTACCTAGCCTGTATGGCTACCCTGCTACGGGTAACGTTGGACTAGGCCAAAGTTTGACAACTACAATGCCGGAATAGTCAAGACCTCAGGTCTAAGGCTATCGTGACAGTTGTACAGGAGAGGCTAGCTTATGACTAAACCCATGCCGGACTCTCCGGGTCGGTCCAGCAACTTGTAACCCTTACATAATCGCACCATAACTCTCAAGAAGCATCTGGTGCATGTATCTCTATACACCGAGGTCATGCTGGTCTTGGTTCATTTACGTTCCCACGTGAATGATCGACCAGGGACAGTTTTAGATTAATTATCATATAATTAATCAAGGACGCTATCATAGTAAACATGCGAATAATATGATAACAACATAATTTATCTCTATAAATTAATCAAAACCATATGTTCAAACAAATCATATAAATAAAATGATTGGCCCTAGGGCACAATCTCCATCAAACTCCCACTTGCTCTAGGGTACAATCATTAATTAAATCGTTCCAACACTAGGTACATTCATCAATGCGTCTAATCCCCATCGACGTTACATGTCGCTCATGTATGACCCTCGCAAGAGGCTTCGTAAGAGGATCGGCAACATTATCCTCGCCTGCTACTTTGCATATCTTGATATCTCCTCTGTCAGCTATTTCTCTGACAAGGTGATAACGTCTGAGTATGTGTTTGGTCCTTTGGTGGGACCGGGGCTCCTTGACTTGTGCAATAGCCCCACTATTGTCACAATATAAGGTAACGGGATCAGCAATGGACGGAACCACTCCAAGCTCAGTAATGAACTTCCTAATCCACACAGCCTCCTTCGTTGCATCTGATGCTGCAATGTACTCAGACTCCGTTGTAGAATCAGCAATCGTGCTCTGCTTGGAACTCTTCCAACTCACGCTGCCACCGTTCAGGAGAAACACATATCCTGACTGCGATTTGAAGTCATCTTGATCGGTTTGGAAACTAGCGTCAGTGTAACCAATTACACTTAGCTCCTCATCAGTTCCACCGTATACCAAGAATTCATCCTTAGTTCTTCTTAAGTACTTAAGGATGTTTTTGACAGCGGTCCAATGATCCTCTCCAGGGTCTTGTTGGAACCGGCTCATCATGCTCAGGGCAAACGACACATCAGGTTGAGTACACTACATGGCATACATGATGGATCCAATTGCCGAAGCATAAGGGATGCCACTCATGCGCCCTCGCTCAACAAGCGTCTTAGGACACTGTTTCTTGCTTAGGACTAACCCATGATTCATTGGTATGAATCCCTTCTTGGAATCTTGCATACTGAACCGTTTCAGTATCTTATCCAAGTATGTACTCTGAATCAATCCGAGAAGCCTTCAAGATCTATCTCTATAGATCTTGATGCCTAAAATATAGGCAGCTTCTCCTAAGTCCTTCATTGAGAATGATTTTCCCAACCAAGATTTCACAATCTCTAAGGTTGGAATATCATTTCCAATGAGCAATATGTCATCGACATATAGCACCAAGAACACAATTGTGCTCCCACTAACCTTCTTGTAAACACAAGGTTCATCTTCGTTTTGTGAGAAGCCAAACTCTTTAACTACCTCATCAAAACGATGATTCCAACTCCGGGATGCTTGCTTCAATCCATAAATGGATCTCTGAAGCTTGCATACCTTCTCTGGTTCCTCTGGACATACAAACCCCTCAGGTTGTGTCATGTACACATCCTCGAGCAGCCTTCCGTTAAGGAACGCTGTTTTGACATCCATCTGCCATATCTCATAGTCATAATATGCGGCTATGGCAAGGAGGATCCTAATGGACTTGGCCATTGCAACGGGCGAAAACGTTTCGTCATAGTCTATACCATGACGTTGCGTAAATCCCTTCGCAACTAGCCTCGCCTTGAAGATGCTGACATTGCCATCCATATCTGTTTTCTCTTTGAAAACCCACTTGCACCCTACGGGTTTTACCCCTTCGGGTGGAGCGACCAAGGTCCATACCTTGTTGTCGAACATAGATTGCATCTCAACCTTCATGGCTTCAACCCATTTCTCAGAGTTGCGATCTACGATGGCCTCTTGATAGGTGGTGGGTTCAACACGCTCCATGAGCAACACATCTCTGTTTTCAGTTACGAGAAATCCGTAATATCTCTCTGGTTGAAAACGTGTCCTATCAGACCTTAGTGGTCCTTGTGTTTCTGGAGGAGTTTCCACAACGTCTTGTGGTACTTCTCCAGTTTCCGTCTGTGCCTCTGATGTGCTTTGTGGATTTTGAATTTCTTCAAGATCCACCTTACTCCCACTGTTTCTTTTGGAAACTAGATCCTTCTCCAAGAAGAATCCACTTCTGACTACAAACACTTTGTTGTCAGCTGGGCAGTAAACATAGTATCCCCTTGTTTCCTTGGGGTATCCTACAAACAGGCACTTGAGGGATTTGGTAGACAGTTTATCGTTAGGCTGTTGCTTAACATAAACTTCACACCCCCAAACCTTGAGGTAAGACATAATGGGCCTCTTCCCATTCCATATCTCATATGGTGTCTTCTCAACTGCTTTAGACAGAACACGATTAAGTGTGAACGCAGCATTTTCTAGAGCATGCCCCCAAAAGGAAGGTGGAAGATCAGCTTGACTCATCATAGATCGGACCATATCTAATAAAGTCCGATTCCTCCTCTCAGAAACACCATTCCACTGTGGGGTTCCAGGGGGAGTAAGTTGTGAGACTATCCCACAACTTCTAAGATTATCAATAAATTCTTGACTCAAATACTCGCCTCCTCGATCAGATCGAAGGACTTTGATTCTCTTGTCAAGTTGGTTCTCCACTTCATTTTGAAATCTTTTGAACATTTCAAAAGACTCTGACTTGTGCTTCATTAGGTA
Organism: Chamaecrista fasciculata; assembly: GCA_003254925.1. NCBI lineage: Eukaryota > Viridiplantae > Streptophyta > Magnoliopsida > Fabales > Fabaceae > Chamaecrista > Chamaecrista fasciculata. Next base: position 33,742 of record QANZ01049301.1, read on the forward strand.
GACATAGCCAAACCTACTGAAGTCGTCAGTGAACGTGATGAAGTAAGAGTAACCACCTCTAGCTTGAATACTCATAGGTCCACATACATCACTATGTATGATCCCCAATAAGTCGGACGCCCTTTCACTGTGTCCAGTGAAGGGTGCCTTTGTCATCTTTCCAAGTAAACAAGATTCGCAAGCATCATATGATTCAAAATCAAATGAGCTTAGAAGTCCATCTTTATGGAGCTTCTCTAGGCGTTTCTCGTTTATATGGCCTAAACGACAATGCCAGAGGTATGTCGGATTAGATTCGTTAATCTTAATCCTTTTCGTATCAATGTTATAAATTTCATTATTACGTTGTTGTTCCAATTTTAAGATATAATGATTATCATGCAAATCTCCATAAGCAAATAAAACATCATCTTTATAAATTGAACATCTACCGTTTCCATTAACACAAATAAATCCTTCCTTATCCAAATAAGAAAGTGAAATAATATTCGAACTTAACAAAGGTACGTAATAACAATTGTTCAAAACAAAAATAAGCCCAATGGGCAAAACAAGCTCGTATGTTCCTACGGCTACTGCAGCAACCCTTGCTCCATTCCCCACTCGTAGGTCCACCTCGCTTTTGTCCAGCTTCCTTGTGTCTCTAAGACCCTGCACATTTGTACAAATGTGAGAACCACATGCTGTATCTAATACCCAAGTGGTTTGAGCAGAAAAATGGACATATATAACAAAGATACCTGAAGTAGAGGGTCCGGTCCCCTTCTTCTGTTTCTTTAGATCTTCCATGTACAACTTGCAATTCCTTTTTCCAGTGTCCTGGCTTTTGACAGAAAAAGCAAACTGCATCCTTTGCGGGCTTTGCCTTCTTGGCAGGTTGTGGGTTGGGCTTGGCCACTCGCTTGGTCTCACCATCCATGGCGTTGGCCTTCCTCTTTCCTTTCCCCTTTCCCTTGCCCTTTCCTTTCTGAACCATCAAGACAGTGCTAGGCGCCTTTTTGACGGATGCCTCAGCAGTCTTGAGCATCCCATGCAGTTCAGAGACAGATTTCTCCATTCCATTCATGTTAAAGTTCATGACAAACTGGTCATAACTTTTGGGCAGCGAGTTCAGGATCAAATCCGTCGCAAGCTCTAGTGGGATGGGAAATCCGAGCCTACTAAGGTGATCTATGTACCCCTTCATCTTCATGACATGGGCACTAACAGATGTTCCTTCAGCCATCTTGCAAGAGTAAAGAGCCTTATTGGTCTCAAATCTCTCTTGTCTAGCCTGTTGCTGGAACATTTCCTTTAGATGGGTGACCATCTCAAAAGCCGTCTTGTCCTCCATGTTCTTTTGTAACTCGGGGACCATAGTGGCTAGCATCAGGCAAGCGACATCCACAACATCATTGAAATGCTTCTCATAAGCAGTTCTATCAGCTCTTGCAGCGCTGGCTACAGGCTCAGCAGGGCAGGGTGTTTCCAGGACATACAATTTTCTTTCCTGGGTGAGAACAATTCTCAAGTTTCGACACCAGTCAAGAAAATTTGTCCCAGACAACTTATCCTTCTCAAGGATAGATCGCAGTGATAATGTTGAACCATTGGTTGCCATTTGTTTCTACAATTTTAAGATATGAAAGTTTAATTAACAAAATATTTCCACCATTTTATAAAACCCAGAAAATTATTATTAGTGGCTAAGATCCATATTTCACCAAAGTTTACCGTCGCGGAGGCGATCATGCACCCTTTGGTTATTTAGGTAGGTAACTCTTTACCAATCACATCTTATGTGACTCTTAGATCTTTATGGGACTGTATCATCATATGATACTTATTATGGCATGTTTATCCCATCTAATGCCTTAAGGTCCAAAACTGTTTTGATAACCTTATTAAGTCACACAATAAAACTTGTGAATAGCCAAAATCAAAACAATGAGGCAAAAGCCCAACCAAATTTGATCAAGGCCCATTGAACACGTGCCGCGGAGGCGATCACCGCATTCAACAAACCAAGACTTCAATGAGGCATTGCGTTGAAAATTCCATTCACCCGTGTCTCCTCAAGATAAAAGTGGGTACGTGCAGCGGAGGCTATCACCGCCCCACGATGATCAAGAAGATAACAGGGTTGTTTTATTGATGGCATTAAAAATTTAATATTTTTAAAAGGGTTCAATTTTAAATTGTTCCGTTTTGGTTCAATTTTAAATCCAATTTTAAAATTAAACAACTTGTGCCATGTGTTTTCCCCGCATGTATCATATACATTTAAAACACATACACGAATTTTGTATCTCATACAAAATCCTACGCTCGTATCGTATACGTAATTGTGCGTGAGAATAAAA